>CM035837.1:421852825-421870848 GCA_020510985.1 Pholidichthys leucotaenia | reverse complement strand
AATGTTGGAAGAGCAACTGAACAGAATGAAAAGAAAATGGATGACTCAAAAAAAAATGTTTTTATGCACATTTTAGTGTGTAGTCCCATCTGGTCTAGCTGTTCAAGTTTCTTTGCATATTGCCTCTTTTTGACTTCTAGTATGGGAATGCTTACTATGTTGTGTCATAGTACACTCTCAGTGATCGTGAAGATACAGTTAGGCCCAGAAATATTTGGACAGTGACACAATCTTCATGATTTGGGCTCTGCATGCCACCACATTGGATTTGAAATAAAACAACTACAACGGAATTGAAGTGCAGACTTTAAGGTTTAATTCAAGGGGTTGAACAAAAATATATGATTAAACATGTAGGAATTGTAGCTATTTTTATACAAACGCTCCTCATTTCAGGGGCTCAAAAGTAATTGGACAAATAAACATAAGTAAAATGTTACTTTTCAATATTTTGATGAGAATCCTTTGCAGGCAATGACTGCCTGAAGTCTGGAACCCATGGACATCACCAAACGCTGGGTTTCCTCCTTTGTGATGCTTTGCCAGGCCTTTACTGCAGCTGTCTTCAGTTGTTGCTTGTTTGTGGGTCTTTCTGCCTTAAGTTTTGTCTTGAGCAAGTGAAATGCATGCTCGATTGGGTTGAGATCTGGTGATTGACTCAGCCATTGCAGAATATTCCACTTCTTTGCTTTAAAAAACTCCTGGGTTGCTTTTGCAGTATGTTTTGGATCATTGTCCATCTGTACTGTGAAGCGCCGTCCAATCAACTTTGCTGCATTTGGCTGAATCTGAGCAGAAAGTATATCCCTATACACCTCAGAATTCATCCGGCTGCTTCTGTCTTTTGTCACATCATCAATAAACACAAGTGACCCAGTGCCATTGGAAGCCATGCATGCCCATGCCATCACACTGCCTCCAGCATGTTTTACAGAAGATGTAATGTGCTTTGGATCATGAGCTGTTCCAATTCTTCTCCAAACTTTCTTCTTCCCATCATTCTGGGACAGGTTGATCTTAGTCTCATCTGTCCAAAGAATGCTGTTCCAGAACTGGGCTGGCTTCTTCAGGTGTTTTTTGGCAAAGTCAATTCTGGCCTTTCTATTTTTGAGGCTGATTAATGGTTTGCACCTTGTGGTGAATCCTTTGTATTTACTCTCATGAAGTCTTCTCTTTATGGTAGACTTATATACTGATGCACCTACTTCCTGGAGAGTGTTCTTCACTTGAGTGGATGTTGTGAAGGGATTCTGCGATCATCCACCACTGTTGTCTTCCGTGGACGTCCAGGCCTTTTTGAGTTCTCAAGCTCACCAGTGCACTCTTTTTTTCTCAGAATGTACCAAACTGTTGATTTGGCCACTCCTAACATTTCTGCTATCTCTCTGGTGGATTTCTTCTTTTTTTTTCAGCCTCAGGATGGTCTGTTTCACCTCCATTGAGAGCTCCTTTGACCGCATGTTGTGTGTTCACAGCAACAGCTTCCAAATGCAAACGCCACACCTGGAATCAACTCCAGACCTTTTAACTGCTTAATTGGTGACAGGTTAATGAAGGAAGAGCCCATGCAGCCTTGTTATTTTTTTTGCAGCCTTCTGAGTCAATTGTCCAATTACTTCTGGTCCCTTGAAAAAGAGGCGGCTACGTATTAAAGAGCTGTAATTCCTAAACCCTTGCTCCAATTTGGATGTGAATACTCTCAAATTACAGCTGAGAGTCTGCACTTTAAGCCCATATTGATTATATAATTGTATCCTGAATATGTTTTCGTAAACATATTGTCAAACATATTGACAGTGTCACTGTCCAAATATTTCTGGGCCTAACTGTATATGATCAGAATAGTCTTGAGGCCTTTTTACTGTCTCTCACTTCATTGTGTTTTTTCCAGGGACTTCTGCCGCAATACAGGGTGATTTGCCAGCAAGTTCACTACCGGTTACTAGTGACAAATACTACGTGAGTAATGGGTAACACTGATATTAATAAAATAAAAAAAAAAACATTCATAATTATATAGAGAAATGTTTCCTTGGGATTCTGTGCTGGGCCTAATACATTTGTGTTCCAATGCTATATGTAACTGGTAAACTGTTTATTTACAGCAGTGGGTACTGTCACTTTGCATGTAGTCTAGTGGTTAGGATTCTTGACTGGTAGCCTGGTATTAACTACTGGCATGAGTATCTCTAATTTAAAGCCTTCATGAAGTTGTAAACTAACATTGCAGTTTCCCAACCACAGTGGTGTTTCTTGCATGTCTCTGTCCAGTTCCTCTTTCTTGCTTCACTGTAACAGTCCAGTGGTCTTTTTCAACAATGCAACTCCAGCCATTACTTTTATTACATTACATTAGCACTTCTGACAAATGGTGCAATGATCATCACAAACAATAATACTTAAGAATAAAAATATTCAAACTGATATATACAAGAATACCTGTGGGGTTCCACGAGGTTGTGTACTGAGCCCTACACTTTTGTGTTTAAATAATTCAATTCAATTCAATTCAATTCAACTTTATTTATATAGCGCCATTTCACAACAACAGTCATCTCATAGCACTATCAACTGTAGGGAGGACCCCCACAGTTGCAGAAAGACCCCAGCAATCAGGCGATCCCCTGTGAGCAAGCACTTGGCGACGGTGGAGAGGAAAAACTCCCTTTTAACAGGAAGAAACCTCCAGCAGAACCAGGCTCAGGGAGGGGCAGTCATCTGCTGCGACTGGCTGGGGGGTGAGGGGATAGAGAAGAAGAAAAGAACAGACATGTAGAGAGCAAACAGCACGATGGGGACTCAATCTATGGGAGAGAACAAACAAATGTTAATGACCAGCAAAAAAAAAATATTTCATAGAGAGTGAGGAAAGGAGTGAGGCCCAGTGCATTACTGGAGGTCCCCCGGCTGACTAAACCTATTAGCAGCATAACTAAGGAAGGGTTCAGAAAACACATGATCCCTCCCTAATTGTAGGCTATATCAAAAAGGTAGGTTTTAGCCCTATTCTTAAAAACAGAGATCGAGTCTGACTCCCGAATCCAGATTGGCAGCTGATTCCACAGGAGAGGAGCTTGATAACTGAAGGCTCTGCCTCCCATTGTACTTTTGGAGATTCTAGGTATTACAAGTAAACCTTCATTTTGGGAGCGTAGTGCTCTGTTAGGATGATACGGTAGTATCAGATCTTTTAAATAAAAAGGAGCCTGATTGTTTAGAGCTTTGTAAGTAAGAAGAAGGATTTTAAACTTAATTCTAAACTCTATGGGAAGCCAATGAAGGGAGGCCAGAACCGGAGAGATATGATCTCTCTCTTTCTAGTACCTGTTAAAACTCTTGCTGCAGCATTTTGGATCAGCTGAAGACTTTTTAAAGATGTTTTAGGACAACCTGATAATAAAGAATTACAATAATCTAATCTCGAGCTAACAAAAGCGTGGATCAGCTTCTCAGCATCACTCTGAGACAAGATGCTCCTAATCTTGGCAATATTACGCAAATGATAGAAGGCAGTCTTAGAAACAAATTTAATATGTGAATTGAAGGACAAATCCTGATCAAAAATAACTCCAAGGTTCCTCACAGAGCTATTAAGAGAAAGAGTAACTGCATCCAAACTGAAAGTTTGATTTGGAAAGGAATTTCTAAGGTTTTTTGGACCAACAAGAATGACTTCAGTCTTATCTGAATTTAATAGCAGGAAATTACAAGTCATCCAAACTTTGATTTCCTTAAGACAGGCTTCTAACTTGGCTAATTGATTAGTATCATCTGGCTTCATTGACAGGTATAATTGTGTGTCATCTGCATAACAGTGAAAATGTATACAGTGCGTTCTAATAATGTTGCCTAATGGAAGCATATATAAACTAAAAAGAGTAGGGCCAAGCACAGATCCCTGTGGAACTCCATGACTAAGCTTTGAGCTGAGAGAAAACTCATCATTTACATGAACAAACTGGAACCTATCAGATAAATAAGATCTAAACCACTGCAACGAAGTTCCATTAAGTCCAACATAGTGTTCTAATCTATCAAGTAGAATATTATGATCAATAGTATCAAAAGCTGCACTAAGATCTAAAAGGACAAGTACAGAAACTAGTCCATTATCAGATGCAATGAGGAGGTCGTTAGTGACCTTCGCTAAGGCTGTTTCAGTGCTATGATGGATTCTAAACCCAGATTGAAACTCCTCAAATAAACCATTTCCCTGCAGGTGGTCAAATAATTGCATAGCAACAACTCTTTCTAAGATTTTTGAAATGAAAGGGAGATTAGAGATTGGTCTATAGTGAGCTAAAGCTCCTGGATCTAGCGTTGGCTTTTTGAGTAAGGGTTTAATTACAGCCGTTTTAAAAGCCTGCGGTACATGGCCTAAAGTTAATGAAGAATTGATTATATGAAGAATAAAGCTACCAATAAGTGGGAAGACTTCTTTAAATAACCTGGTAGGAATAGGGTCTAAAAGACAAGTTGAAGGTTTGGATGAGGAAACTATTTTGTCTAACTCACAAAGGTCGATTGGAGTAAACTCATCAAGACAGACATCAATAGAAGGAGTTGTAGTAGTTACAGTATTTAAGTTAACTGTGGGAAGAATCTGATTGATTTTATCTCTGATGGATGAAATTTTATTATTGAAAAAGTTCATAAAGTCCTGACTAGTAAGCTCTAAGGGGATGCTAGGATTGACAGAGTCCTGACTCTTTGTCAACCTGGCTACAGTACTGAAAAGAAACCTGGGATTATTCTTGTTCTCTTCTATTAATGCAGAGTAATAACTCGTTCTAGCTTTTCTAAGAGATTTTTTATAAATTAAAAGATGATTTCTCCAAGCTAAATAGATTTCATCTAAATTAGTAGAGCGCCATTTTCTTTCTAATTGACGAGTCTTCTGTTTTAAGCTACGAGTTTCTGTGTTGAACCAAGGAGTTAAAAATCTCTGATTAGACTTTTTCTTTTTTAAGGGGGCCAACAAGTCTAGAGCCTGATGCAGAGAAGCTGAAACACTATCCACCATGTTATCAATTACAGAAGGAGCAAGCTGTCTATAGCTTATTTCCGTTGTGTTGACACATGGCATAGAGGAAACAATCTGCATAAATTTGGAAACAGCATCATCTGAGAGGCATCTACTGTGATAATATTTTTCTTTAGGAGCCAAATAGTCAGAAATAGTAAAATCAAAGGTTAACAGACAATGGTCTGACAGTACAGGGTTATGAGGAGACACTACCAGATTTTCTATTTCTATGCCATATGTCAGAACAATGTAATGTAATAATAATATAATATAATGTAATAGTAATAATGTAAATGGATGATCATTAATATATAGTTTATTCCCTGATGACATTATGTTTTATTGTTCTGAGAAAATGGAAGAGCAACTGAACACAATGGAAAAAAATGGATGACTCAATTATTATTTTATTTTTATTTGTGTGTGTGTGTGTGTGTGTGTGTGTGCTGCACATCTGACTGTGTAGTCCTACCTGCTCAGTTTTTTGTTTTTTTTTCTCCCACACATAGCCTGTGTTTTACTTCCTCTATTGGAATACTGACTATTTTGTGTTGTTGTACTCTTTTGGTTATCGTGAAGATACATGACCAGAAGGATCTTTAGTTTGTTTACTTTCTCTTACTTCATTGTGTTTGTTCCATGGACTTCTGCCACAATACAGGGTCATTTGCCTGTCAGTTGACTACTGGTTACTAGTGACAAATAGTACAGGAGAAATCTGCAACATCGATACTAATAAAATCAAAAAAATGTTCTTAATTATCTAGAAATTTTTCTTTGGAGTACCTCGGGACTCTGTGCTGGGCTGATCACTTTTGTGTTCAATGCTATATGTAACTGGCAAGATGGTTATTTTTGCGGCCTTCTATATCTTTTTTTTTTTTTGTATACTTTATTGATCCCCAGAGGGGAAATTGAGGGCATGCACCTGGATGGATAAAGCAGCCACGGTACGGCGCTATCCCTTTACCCATTCACACCTAGGGCCACTTTAGAGTCTCCAATAAACCTAACTTGCATGTTTTTGGCCTGTGGGAGGAAACCAGAGAACTCCCGGAGTAAACCCACACAGAGAGAACATGCAGACTCCACACAGATCACTGTTGGTCAGGGATCGAACTGGGGATCCCATGGCCAAGGTTGAGTTGTTGTGCTGCCACAGTGCTAACCACTGCGCCACCGCATCGCCCATCATGTCTTCCCCTGTACTCCTGTAGTTAGGATAACTGATTATCACCCACGTGCCCCGGTTTCCACTCCTGGTATGGGAATTGTTGAATTAAATCCTCTGCAACAGTGGTGTTTTGTCTATGTCCAATTCTTCTTTCTTGCTTCATTGTAACTGCCCACTGGCCATTTTCAATAATGCACCTACAGTCATTACTCTTCTTACCACTTGTGACAAATGGAACAATGGGAATCAAGGGCAAGAATATTTACTAATAAAAAACATTCAGACTGATATATACATATATAAGATGACCTGTTGGTTTCCACAAGGTATTGTTCTGAGCACCACAATTTTGTGTTTTAATAATGTAAATGGATAATCATTTATATATACTTTATGCGCTGATGACATCATAATTTATTGCTCTTAGAAAATGTAAGAAGAGCAACTGAACACAACGAAAAGAAAATGCATGACTCAATTTTTATTTATTTATTTATTTTTTTTATTTTTTATTTATTTTATTTTTTTTTTTGCTGCACATCTTACTGTGTAGTCCCATTTGGTCTAGCTTTTTGTTTGTTTGTTTTTTTTTTTCACATGTGGCCTGTGTTTTTCTTCTAGCATGGGAATGCTTACTATGTTGTGCCATAGTACACTCTTGGTTATCGTGAAGATACATTGCCAGATGACGTGATCTTTTAATGCTCTAAGAAAATGTTGGAAGACCAAATGAAAAAAAAAATGGATGACTCAATTTTTTTTTTTTGCTGCATATGGTACTGTGCAGTCCAGTCTCATCTCGTTGTTTGGGTTTCTGGATTTTGCGCATGTGGTCGTGTGTTTGACTTTCAGTATGGGAACGCTTACTATGTTGTGTCATAGTGCACTCTGGGTTATCATGAAGATACATGACTTGAATTATCTTTAGTCTGCTTCCTGTCTCTCACTTCATTGTGTTTGTTCCAGGGACTTTTGCCGCAATAATGGGTGATTAGCCAATCAGTTCACTTCCGGTTACTAACGACAAATACTAAGTGAGTAATAGGCAACATTGATATTAATGAAAAAAAAACATTCATTATTATATAGAGAAATTTATCTTTGGGGTTCCTCCGGATTTTGCGTTGGGCGTGATACATTTGTGTTCCAGTATTATATGTAACTGGCAAGCTGTTTGTTTGCAGTACTATGTGCTGTAACTTCCCATATGGTCTAGTGGTTAGGATTCCTGGTTTTCACCCAGGCGGCCCGGGTTCAACTCCCGGTATGGGAATCTGTAATTTAAAGCCCTGATGAAGGAGATAACTAACGTGGCAGTTTACCAACCACAGTGGTGTTTCTTCAATGTCTCTTACCAGTTATTTCTTGCATCACTGTTACGTCCTACTTCCGATGAATGGTACAATGATAATCACGAACAATAATACTTAAGAATAAAAACCTTTAAACTGATATATACAAGATTACCTGTGGGGTTCCACGAGGTTGTGTACTGAGCCCCAAACTTTTGTGTTTAAATAATGTAAATGGATGATCACTAATATACACTTTATTCCCTGATGACATAATCTTTCATTGCTCTGAGAAAATGTTGGAAGAGCAACTGAACAGAATGAAAAGAAAATGGATGACTCAAAAAAAATGTTTTTATGCACATTTTAGTGTGTAGTCCCATCTGGTCTAGCTGTTCAAGTTTCTTTGCATATTGCCTCTTTTTGACTTCTAGTATGGGAATGCTTACTATGTTGTGTCATAGTACACTCTCAGTGATCGTGAAGATACAGTTAGGCCCAGAAATATTTGGACAGTGACACAATCTTCATGATTTGGGCTCTGCATGCCACCACATTGGATTTGAAATGAAACAACTACAACGGAATTGAAGTGCAGACTTTAAGGTTTAATTCAAGGGGTTGAACAAAAATATATGATTAAACATGTAGGAATTGTAGCTATTTTTATACAAACGCTCCTCATTTCAGGGGCTCAAAAGTAATTGGACAAATAAACATAAGTAAAATGTTACTTTTCAATATTTTGATGAGAATCCTTTGCAGGCAATGACTGCCTGAAGTCTGGAACCCATGGACATCACCAAACGCTGGGTTTCCTCCTTTGTGATGCTTTGCCAGGCCTTTACTGCAGCTGTCTTCAGTTGTTGCTTGTTTGTGGGTCTTTCTGCCTTAAGTTTTGTCTTGAGCAAGTGAAATGCATGCTCGATTGGGTTGAGATCTGGTGATTGACTCAGCCATTGCAGAATATTCCACTTCTTTGCTTTAAAAAACTCCTGGGTTGCTTTTGCAGTATGTTTTGGATCATTGTCCATCTGTACTGTGAAGCGCCGTCCAATCAACTTTGCTGCATTTGGCTGAATCTGAGCAGAAAGTATATCCCTATACACCTCAGAATTCATCCGGCTGCTTCTGTCTTTTGTCACATCATCAATAAACACAAATGACCCAGTGCCATTGGAAGCCATGCATGCCCATGCCATCACACTGCCTCCAGCATGTTTTACAGAAGATGTAGTGTGCTTTGGATCATGAGCTGTTCCAATTCTTCTCCAAACTTTCTTCTTCCCATCATTCTGGGACAGGTTGATCTTAGTCTCATCTGTCCAAAGAATGCTGTTCCAGAACTGGGCTGGCTTCTTCAGGTGTTTTTTGGCAAAGTCAATTCTGGCCTTTCTATTTTTGAGGCTGATTAATGGTTTGCACCTTGTGGTGAATCCTTTGTATTTACTCTCATGAAGTCTTCTCTTTATGGTAGACTTAGATACTGATGCACCTACTTCCTGGAGAGTGTTCTTCACTTGAGTGGATGTTGTGAAGGGATTCTGCGATCATCCACCACTGTTGTCTTCCGTGGACGTCCAGGCCTTTTTGAGTTCTCAAGCTCACCAGTGCACTCTTTTTTTCTCAGAATGTACCAAACTGTTGATTTGGCCACTCCTAACATTTCTGCTATCTCTCTGGTGGATTTCTTCTTTTTTTTCAGCCTCAGGATGGTCTGTTTCACCTCCATTGAGAGCTCCTTTGACCGCATGTTGTGTGTTCACAGCAACAGCTTCCAAATGCAAACGCCACACCTGGAATCAACTCCAGACCTTTTAACTGCTTAATTGGTGACAGGTTAATGAAGGAAGAGCCCATGAAGCCTTGTTATTTTTTTTTGCAGCCTTCTGAGTCAATTGTCCAATTACTTCTGGTCCCTTGAAAAAGAGGCGGCTACGTATTAAAGAGCTGTAATTCCTAAACCCTTGCTCCAATTTGGATGTGAATACTCTCAAATTACAGCTGAGAGTCTGCACTTTAAGCCCATATTGATTATATAATTGTATCCTGAATATGTTTTCGTAAACATATTGTCAAACATATTGACAGTGTCACTGTCCAAATATTTCTGGGCCTAACTGTATATGATCAGAATAGTCTTGAGGCTGTTTACTGTCTCTCACTTCATTGTGTTTGTTCCAGGGACTTCTGCCGCAATACAGGGTGATTTGCCAGCAAGTTCACTACCGGTTACTAGTGACAAATACTACGTGAGTAATGGGTAACACTGATATTAATAAAATAAAAAAAAACATTCATAATTATATAGAGAAATGTTTCCTTGGGATTCTGTGCTGGGCCTAATACATTTGTGTTCCAATGCTATATGTAACTGGTAAACTGTTTATTTACAGCAGTGGGTACTGTCACTTTGCATGTAGTCTAGTGGTTAGGATTCTTGACTGGTAGCCTGGTATTAACTACTGGCATGAGTATCTCTAATTTAAAGCCTTCTTGAAGTTGTAAACTAACATTGCAGTTTCCCAACCACAGTGGTGTTTCTTGCATGTCTCTGTCCAGTTCCTCTTTCTTGCTTCACTGTAACAGTCCAGTGGTCTTTTTCAACAATGCAACTCCAGCCATTACTTTTATTACATTACATTAGCACTTCTGACAAATGGTGCAATGATCATCACAAACAATAATACTTAAGAATAAAAATATTCAAACTGATATATACAAGAATACCTGTGGGGTTCCAAGAGGTTGTGTACTGAGCCCTACACTTTTGTGTTTAAATAATGTAAATGGATGATCATTAATATATAGTTTATTCTGTGATGACATTATGTTTTATTGTTCTGAGAAAATGGAAGAGCAACTGAACACAATGGAAAAAAATGGATGACTCAATTATTATTTTATTTTTATTTGTGTGTGTGTGTGTGTGTGTGTGTGTGTGTGTGTGTGTGTGTGTGTGTGTGCTGCACATCTGACTGTGTAGTCCTACCTGGTCAGTTTTTTGTTTTTTTTTCTCCCACACATAGCCTGTCTTTTACTTCCTCTATTGGAATACTGACTATTTTGTGTTGTTGTACTCTCTTGGTTATCGTGAAGATACATGACCAGAAGGATCTTTAGTTTGTTTACTTTCTCTTACTTCATTGTGTTTGTTCCATGGACTTCTGCCACAATACAGGGTCATTTGCCTGTCAGTTGACTACTGGTTACCAGTGACAAATAGTACAGGAGAAATCTGCAACATCGATACTAATAAAATCAAAAAAAAGTTCTTAATTATCTAGAAATTTTTCTTTGGAGTACCTCGGGACTCTGTGCTGGGCTGATCACTTTTGTGTTCAATGCTATATGTAACTGGCAAGATGGTTATTTTTGCGGCCTTCTATATCTTTTTTTTTTTTGTATACTTTATTGATCCCCAGAGGGGAAATTGAGGGCATGCACCTGGATGGATAAAGCAGCCACGGTACGGCGCTATCCCTTTACCCATTCACACCTAGGGCCACTTTAGAGTCTCCAATAAACCTAACTTGCATGTTTTTGGCCTGTGGGAGGAAACCAGAGAACTCCCGGAGTAAACCCACACAGAGAGAACATGCAGACTCCACACAGATCACTGTTGGTCAGGGATCGAACTGGGGATCCCATGGCCAAGGTTGAGTTGTTGTGCTGCCACAGTGCTAACCACTGCGCCACCGCATCGCCCATCATGTCTCCCCCTGTACTCCTGTAGTTAGGATAACTGATTATCACCCACGTGCCCCGGTTTCCACTCCTGGTATGGGAATTGTTGAATTAAATCCTCTGCAACAGTGGTGTTTTGTCTATGTCCAATTCTTCTTTCTTGCTTCATTGTAACTGCCCACTGGCCATTTTCAATAATGCACCTACAGTCATTACTCTTCTTACCACTTGTGACAAATGGAACAATGGGAATCAAGGGCAAGAATATTTACTAATAAAAAACATTCAGACTGATATATACATATATAAGATCACCTGTTGGTTTCCACAAGGTATTGTTCTGAGCACCACAATTTTGTGTTTTAATAATGTAAATGGATAATCATTTATATATTTCCTTCTCAAGATGGCGACCGGGATGGTCACACTTTTTCAGTGCTGAGACAAAGTCACTGATTTTGCCATTAAAAGTGGCTGGCCTGCAGCGATCGGCGCTCGTGGCGAACACGCACGGGCTGAATTGCCACCTCCGTTGGATTGCCCTTTAATCGCCTTTCTCCAGCGACTTCCTGCGCCTTCCTGAAGCGATTGCTAAGCTAACACTAGTTAGCTTAATGCTACCTGAAGCGATTGCTAAGCTAACACTAGTTAGCTTAATGCTGGCGCCAGTCTCTAAATAACTAACCTACAGCGATCGGATATACCTCCGGTGGATTACCCCTTTGATCGCTTTTATCCGGCCACTGTGAGTAAACTGACCAGCGATTCCAGCGCTTCCTTGTGATTCACTGATGTGCCCTACCTGAAGCGATTGCTAAGCTAACGCTAGTTAGCTTAATGCTGGCGCCAGCCATTCCACCTAACACCAGCCTGAATCAAAGCCCAGCTGCGAGGCCCAGCGGAGATACTACCAGGCAGGCGGCTATTTGTTTGACGGGGCTCAGCAGAGATTTCACCCAGGCAGACGGCAGTAGGCGGCGGTGCCCAGCGGAGGACTTACCGTGACTGCAGCGGCGGTGTGCGACGAGACTACCCGAAGCGATTGCTAAGCTAACGCTAGTTAGCTTAATGCTGGCGCCAGTCATTCCACCTTACACCAGCCTGAATCGAAGCCCAGCTGCGAGGCCCAGCGGAGATACTACCAGGCAAGCGGCTATTTGTTGACGGGGCTCAGCAGAGATTTCACCCAGGCAGACGACGGTAGGTGGCGGTGCCTAGCGGAGGACTTACCGTGACCTCAGCGGAGCTCGGTGGCAGCGGCGGTGTGTGACGAGACTCGGTTGGAGGAGCGGGACGGGAGACCAGTTACGGCGACTATGAGCAACGAGACCAGCAACGGAAGGGGCTAGTTGGCTAGCTGAGGCCCAGCTGGATTCGAGGACGATCGGATCAGATTCTGGCGATATAAGCAGAATTTATTTTACTATCCACAGATTTTCTTTTTCCTTCTTTCCAAGAAAGACTGAAGATGGCTGCCACCGGATTAAAAAGTGGGCTGATGGGCACCACTAATAAGCCTTCTCTACTTCTCTACTTCCTCTTCGTTTTGTCTTTGTGTGTCTGGACCTGCAACAAGAAGGATTTTCCGACAAACTCAACCAAAGGTGAAGTTAAAAAGTTTTATCTGTATGGATTTGGGCTTGGTCATCTCACCCTACACTCTATGTGGTCTTTAAAAGCCCTGAGCAAAAACTTCCAAATTAAGGCAAACATGGCTGTTAAGCAAAAATCACAATATGGCAGAGGATATACAATTAAAGTTCTGTTAGTTCTGCTACTTCTGGCAGGAGATATTCACCTTAACCCTGGACCTGCCACTATTAAACAGCAGACCACTGGGTTAGCACAAAACCGAGCTGTACAAAAGCAAAAACAACATTTATTTTTCCAAACTGTTAATCATGCACGAGTTCTTTGGGACACCAAGGCTAAACCAAAGGGGATCCTCGGCGGTCATTTAAACATACGGAGCATAATCCCCAAAAGAGATGAGATTTCGGTGTTGCTGTTGGACTCAAATCTGGACTACCTTTGTCTCTCAGAAAGCTGGCTACACAGTAACATAGACACTAATATGATCGATATTGTGGGCTACCAGTGTTTTAGAAAAGACAGGCAGGTAGGGAGGGGAGGAGGTGTTTTAATTTACATCAAAGAGAAATATAAATGTCAACTGGTTGATTTGAATACTTCACTTGAATGTTTAGCTGTTAATGTATGTCTCTCTCCGGTAATGAATTTCAACATTGCAGTATTGTACAACCCACCGTCACACAACTCTTCCTTTTATAATGAATTAAGTGATCTGGTTAAACAACTTGAGAAGAACAGAGAAACAATAATTCATGGTGACTTTAATATCAACTGGTCTGATAAAAAAGACAAACAAAAACTGAAAAGCCTCATGACTAAATTTAATTACCAGCAAATGATCAAAGGACCCACCAGGATAACCAAACAATCCAGAACACTTATTGACATGGTATTTACTAATAAACCAGAACGAATAACCAAAACCTATAATCTTGTAACTGGTCTCTCAGATCATAACATGGTTCTTGCTGTCAGGAAACTTACTAAAAAGCGACTACAGTATTTTGGGGGAGTCGATATTGACAAATCAAATTTTATTATCCCCAAATCAAAAAATGAGGAGTTTGAACATTACTTAGAGAATCAAAATTGGGAGCAGCTCATGTCAACATGTGAAGTAGATGATTGTTGTAATTTTATAACTGCAACAATCACAAAGTCTATAGAAAAATTTTCAAAGCAAATTAAAAGTAGACAACAGAAGATTAGCCTACCATGGTTAAATAATGAAATAAGAAAACTTATGAAGAGGCGAGACTATGCACTGAAAACATCACTAACCTCCAAACTACAAAATGATCACCTTGTGTACAAAAGTTTAAGAAATAAAGTGGTACATGAGCTGCGAAAATCAAAAATATCTTATTACAATAAACTGATAGATCATGCAAAGGGTAACAACAGTTCCCTATGGAGGCATTTAAATAACTTAACTAATAAAAAAAACGATCAGAAGGGGGTAAAGGAACTTAGAATCAATGGCAAGACCGTCAGTGACAAGGCTACTTTGGCAAATGAATTTAATTCACACTTTGTGGGCTCTGTGGAAGACTTAACAAAAATTTTTGTGCTGCCAAATGTGCTCAACAACACAAATTCCATACTTCCAACAGACACTTTTCACATCGATGAGGTAAATGAGAAGTTAATTGCTGGTATTGTTAAAACACTGTCAAACTCAAAAACTAATGATATCTACAATATGAGCACCTCCTTTCTCAAAATGCACAGCAAAATATTAATCAAACCACTGACTCATCTCATTAATCTCTCCATTAGGTCTAGTACATTTCCATCTGGCTGGAAAAAAGCTGTCGTCATACCAGTTCATAAATCAGGCAGTAAAGACGATATATGCAATTACCGCCCAATCTCTATCTTACCAGTCCTATCTAAGGTTCTTGAAAAAGTTGTAGCTACACAGCTGATAGACTACTTACAAGACAGTCAACTTCTTCATCCACATCAATTTGGTTTTAGACCAGGATACTCAACAGAAACAGCAAATTGTTGCCTTATTGAAAACGTCAAACAGTCCTTGGACAGGGGTAATGTGGTAGGAGCTGTTTTTCTAGATCTCAAAAAGGCTTTCGATACTGTAAACCACAGTTTGCTTTTATCCAAAATGGTATCTTTTAACTTCTCCCCAAATACATTAGAATGGTTTGCATCTTATCTCCAGAATAGAGAACAGTGTGTAAAAGTTCACCAGGATAAATCCTCATTTTTAAACAACCGCATGGGTATCCCACAAGGGTCCATTCTTGGTCCTTTACTTTTCAGCATTTTTATTAATGACCTGCCGTTACACTGCTCAGCTGCAACATGCCAACTTTATGCAGATGATGCAGTTATTTACACAGCTGCCAAGACTCCAGCACAGGCTGCAGATGTACTGTCTACAAGTATGGTTGATGTCCAAGAGTGGCTCCTCAAGAACCATCTATTGCTGAACCTTCAGAAAACAGTCTCAATGTGCTTTTCAATCAAAAAATGTAACCTGCAACATTTTAAAGTTAATATACATGATCATGGCATCAGTTTAGCTACAGAATTCAAATACCTTGGCATTGTACTAGATCCTCAACTCAAATTTAATCTTCATATAAAGAAAATTTCAAAAACAGTAAAAAAAAATCTGAACTGCTTTAAATTAATTAGATATTACATACCTTACGAAGCAGCTGCACTGTATATGCATTCTATGGTTTTTTCTCATATATCATACTGTTTGACAGTCTGGGCTCAAGCAGCCCCTTCCACAATAAGACATATAGGTTCATTATATAATCAAACCCTAAAAATCTTGGACAAAAAGCCCATTAGGTGGCATCACTGTAATGTTTTAAAAAAATACAACCTATTGAGTTTTGAGAGCTTCATTGACCTCTGTCTTCTGAAATTAACGTTCAAATGTTTCCATAAATCAGCACCCGAGCCACTTGCTGGTTTCGTCCAAAGACAGGACAGCAGCAGAGCCACCAGGAGTTCTGTTAACAATAACTGTAAAATATTCCACCGCAGAACCACATTTGGACAAACAGCTTTCTCTATAAAGGGCAGTCACATCTGGAACACAATGCCAAATGAAATTAAAATAATAACGGACTTTAAAACATTCACTAAAAATGTTAAAAACTGGCTGAAAAATAAACAAGAATGTACTCATGTATGAATTAATTGTCTGCAAAGTGAGAGTGAATGAAGGGAAGGAATAAATGTGTTTGTTTATAGTGAGTGACGGAGGGAGGAAGGCCTGAAATAGGCAAATGTGAGTTATGTTATATGTGTTAAATGTGAGTCAGGCTGTTATATTTGTGTATTTATAATATTTATAATATTTATGTTAAATGTGAGTCAGGCTGTTATATTTGTGTATTTATAATATTTATAATATTTATAATTGTGTATTTATAATTTTTCTGCATTGATGTATGTGGTTATTGTGTATATTTTTTATCTTGATTCTTTTTTCTAAAGCCCATCCAGGGACAAGAGTTGCAAATTAGCTAATAGCTATACACTCTATGTGCAACACATCAGATTGATTGTCTTTGATTAATTGTCTATGTTTATTGCACTGTCCCTGTCAAATAAACTAATCTACTACTACTACTATACTTTATGCGCTGATGACATCATAATTTATTGCTCTTAGAAAATGTAAGAAGAGCAACTGAACACAACGAAAAGAAAATGCATGACTCAATTTTTATTTATTTATTTATTTTTTTTATTTTTTATTTATTTTATTTTTTTTTTTTGCTGCACATCTTACTGTGTAGTCCCATTTGGTCTAGCTTTTTGTTTGTTTGTTTGTTTTTTCACATGTGGCCTGTGTTTTTCTTCTAGCATGGGAATGCTTACTATGTTGTGCCATAGTACACTCTTGGTTATCGTGAAGATACATTGCCAGATGACGTGATCTTTTAATGCTCTAAGAAAATGTTGGAAGACCAAATGAAAAAAAAAAATGGATGACTCAATTTTTTTTTTTTTGCTGCAAATGGTACTGTGCAGTCCAGTCTCATCTCGTTGTTTGGGTTTCTGGATTTTGCGCATGTGGCCGTGTGTTTGACTTTCAGTATGGGAACGCTTACTATGTTGTGTCATAGTGCACTCTGGGTTATCATGAAGATACATGACTTGAATTATCTTTAGTCTGCTTCCTGTCTCTCACTTCATTGTGTTTGTTCCAGGGACTTTTGCCGCAATAATGGGTGATTAGCCAATCAGTTCACTTCCGGTTACTAACGACAAATACTAAGTGAGTAATAGGCAACATTGATATTAATGAAAAAAAAACATTCATTATTATATAGAGAAATTTATCTTTGGGGTTCCTCCGGATTTTGCGTTGGGCGTGATACATTTGTGTTCCAGTATTATATGTAACTGGCAAGCTGGTTGTTTGCAGTACTATGTGCTGTAACTTCCCATATGGTCTAGTGGTTAGGATTCCTGGTTTTCACCCAGGCGGCCCGGGTTCAACTCCCGGTATGGGAATCTGTAATTTAAAGCCCTGATGAAGGAGATAACTAACGTGGCAGTTTACCGACCACAGTGGTGTTTCTTCAATGTCTCTTACCAGTTATTTCTTGCATCACTGTTACGTCCTACTTCCGATAAATGGTACAATGATAATCACGAACAATAATACTTAAGAATAAAAACCTTTAAACTGATATATACAAGATTACCTGTGGTGTTCCACGAGGTTGTGTACTGAGCCCCAAACTTTTGTGTTTAAATAATGTAAATGGATGATCATTAATATACACTTTATTCCCTGATGACATAATCTTTTATTGCTCTGAGAAAATGTTGGAAGAGCAACTGAACAGAATGAAAAGAAAATGGATGACTCAAAAAAAATGTTTTTATGCACATTTTAGTGTGTAGTCCCATCTGGTCTAGCTGTTCAAGTTTCTTTGCATATTGCCTCTTTTTGACTTCTAGTATGGGAATGCTTACTATGTTGTGTCATAGTACACTCTCAGTGATCGTGAAGATACGGTTAGGCCCAGAAATATTTGGACAGTGACACAATCTTCATGATTTGGGCTCTGCATGCCACCACATTGGATTTGAAATGAAACAACTACAACGGAATTGAAGTGCAGACTTTAAGGTTTAATTCAAGGGGTTGAACAAAAATATATGATTAAACATGTAGGAATTGTAGCTATTTTTATACAAACGCTCCTCATTTCAGGGGCTCAAAAGTAATTGGACAAATAAACATAAGTAA
>CM035837.1:419170330-419280330 GCA_020510985.1 Pholidichthys leucotaenia | reverse complement strand
ATTCCTCCCTGTCAGGTCCAGCATAAGTAAGACAATATACAGTTAGGCCCAAAAATATTTGGACAGTGACACAAGTTTTGTTATTTTAGCTGTTTACGAAAACATATTCAGGATACAATTATGTAATCAATATGGGCTTAAAGTGCAGACTCTCAGCTGTAATTTGAGAGTATTCACATCCAAATTGGAGCAAGGGTTTAGGAATTACAGCTTTTTAATACGTAGCCACCTCTTTTTCAAGGGACCAAAAGTAATTGGACAATTGACTCAGAAGGCTGCAAAAAAAAAATAACTAGGCTGCATGGACTCTTCCCTCGTTAACCTGTCATCAATTAAGCAGTTAAAAGGTCTGGAGTTGATTCCAGGTGTGGTGTTTGCATTTGGAAGCTGATGCTGTGAACACACAACATGCGGTCAAAGGAGCTCTCAATGGAGGTGAAACAGACCATCCTGAGGCTGAAAAAAAAAAAGAAGAAATCCATCAGAGAGATAGCAGAAATGTTAGGAGTGGCCAAATCAACAGTTTGGTACATTCTGAGAAAAAAAGAGTGCACTGGTGAGCTTGGGAACTCAAAAAGGCCTGGACGTCCATAGAAGACAACAGTGGTAGATGATCACAAAATCCTTTCCATGGTGAAGAACAACCCCTTCACAACATCCACTCAAGTGAAGAACACTCTCCAGGAAGTAGGTGTATCAGTATCTAAGTCTACCATAAAGAGAAGACTTCATGAGAGTAAATACAAAGGATTCACCACAAGGTGCAAACCATGAATCAGCCTCAAAAATAGAAAGGCCAGAATTGACTTTGCTAAAAAACACCTGAAGAAGCCAGCCCAGTTCTGGAACAGCATTCTTTAGACAGATGAGACTAAGATCAACCTGTACCAGAATGATGGGAAGAAGAAAGTTTGGAGAAGAATTGGAACAGCTCATGATCCAAAGCACTACATCTTCTGTAAAACATGGTGGAGGCAGTGTGATGGCATGGGCATGCATGGCTTCCAATGGCACTGGGTCACTTGTGTTTATTGATGATGTGACAAAAAACAGAAGCAGCCGGATGAATTCTGAAGTGTATAAGGATATACTTTCTGCTCAGATTCAGCCAAATGCAGCAAAGTTGATTGGACGGCGCTTCACCAATGATCCAAAACATACTGCAAAAGCAACCCAGGAGTTTTTTAAAGCAACGGAGTGGAATATTCTGCAATGGCCGAGTCAATCACCAAATCTCAACCCAATCGAGCATGCATTTCACTTGCTCAAGACAAAACTTAAGGCAGAAAGACCCACAAACAAGTAACAACTGAAGACAGCTGCAGTAAAGGCCTGGCAAAGCATCACAAAGGAGGAAACCCAGTGTTTGGTGATGTCCATGGGTTCCAGACTTCAGGCAGTCATTGCCTGTAAAGGATTCTCAACAAAATATTGAAAAGTAACATTTTACTTAGGGTTATGTTTATTTGTCCAATTACTTTTGAGCCCCTGAAATGAGGAGCGTTTGTATACAAATAGCTACAATTCCTACATGTTTAATCATATATTTTTGTTCAACCCCTTGAATTAAACCTTAAAGTCTGCACTTCAATTCCGTTGTAGTTGTTTCATTTCAAATCCAATGTGGTGGCATGCAGAGCCCAAATCATGAAGATTGTGTCACTGTCCAAATATTTCTGGGCCTAACTGTAAATAAAGTACTAAAGTTATCATAAAGCAAGAGGAGTCTATAAATGCTATTTATATACAGCATATATCAAATATGAGCAGAGCCCTTTTAGGTTTTTTTTCTAAAATATTTCCAACTTTTTCCTATAAATTTGCAACATTTTTCTCAAAAATTAGGAACTCTTTTCTTGTAAATTTTCAACTTTTTTCTCCTCAATTTGCAATTTATTTTGTAAATTTGTTAATCTTTTTCTTAAAAATTTGCAGCTTTTGTCTTGTAAATGTTTTTTACTTTTTTCTAAAAAATATTTGCAACTTTTTCTTTTAAATTGGCAATATTTTTCTTGTAGATTTGAAACTTTTCTTTTACTGTAATCCCTTAGCATTCCAGCCAATTTCCCTAAATTTAGCATACGCAAAGAAAATCAAACTTTCTTCACTGAGTGGCAGTAGAAAATATGAAGTGTCCTGCCGGCAGAACACCAGAATTTTTAGAGGTTAAAGCACTAAACATAACACAGTGTGGACAAAGAGGAAAAGGGAGTGTGGACTCTGATTTATAAAGAGATGATGAGCCTCCAGGTAGAACCAGAGGAACCAACAGTAAATAATCAGCGCTCCAGAGTGTGTAATGTTTAACTGAGCAATAACAGCAGCAAAGAGGGAGTTGCGCCGTTAAGAGCCTCCCATATTAGTGCAGATGAATCTAAAGTTAATATGAACAGGGCCGAGGTTATAGCACCTTCCTGAATGGCACCTGGGGCGGTGGGCAGAAACCTAAGAGAAATGGAAAGGCTGAGCAATCCACCCAAAGGGATTAGATTTTAAATAGATATCGGCCCCATATATGATTCCCTCTTTCTTCCCCTCGTCTGTAAGTGGGTGTAATTTGGAGTGCATAATGAAGGAAAAGAGGAGCTATAGGTTAATCTCATTGACCTCCACACTCTGGGGATGGTGGGATATAGCTGCGAGACATACATCGTCTCCCCCGGCGACAGCCTCGGCGGTGCCCTCAGAGAGGTAATGAAAGTTATGAAAGTGAGTTAGAGTGGAGGAAAGAAAAGAAGAGAAAAGAAATGTTTTGGTATCAAGGGACAAAAGAACAGGAACCCGTAAAGAGAGAAACCTAGAATGAGCATGTGTATCAGTGTTAACCAATAGAATTCAGCTAAAACCTTGAGGGTCAAAACAAAAAAATGGACATAAATTAATTTGAACAGATTCAATACAGATGAAAAAATGTCCAAACAGACCTTGATCCCAGCTGACTTTTGTCACAGAAATATACACTAAACCAGTGTGAACTTGTGTGTTTGATTATGCCATTTCCAAGTCAAAATGAAGCAAAAAGAAAAATAGAATTTTATATAATCAGCACCACAGTAACTATTGGATGGTTTGAGAACACCATTAAGCTGTGCTACAAAAATGGTATGTAGTAGGGCTGTGCATCAATTACATAAAAAAAACAACTAATGAATCACACAATTTTCTATAATTAATTGCCATTAACTATTAAAACTGAAAAATATTAAATGAAAAAGAAGCATACTTTAGCAACTTTTAACTGCATTTTTATGTGCAGGATGAGGTAGCCCCAGAGTATTTGTTTATTGTGCTGCAAACTTTGCACATTTAAAACTCTGAAAACAAGACCTACTCTCGTTTTAAGTAGAGCCAGCTGCTGAGACAAACCAGTCACCACAGCTAACATTACCTCAGGGAGTGACCTGACAGCATTAATTTTTAATAAAAAATTTGTTAATTGGCACACATTAATTGAAAGAAGTTAACACATTAAATATCCCGACCATGGTATGTAGCTAATGTTCGCTTGAAAGCACTCAGAGAGCACATACCTCCACCAAGGCTCCTTCTGTCCCTCATGGATCACCTCCAAAATGTAATGGGTTTGTTTGGGAGGATTTTTACTAACACAATGTGAGACAATAAGAGCCTTGGTGGAGGTATGCATTCTCGGATCATCACCTAACTATTATGGGGTCCTCTCTAGCCCAAAGACCACCTCTGGTGAAAATTTCATCCAAATCCATCCAGTGGTTTTTGTGTAATCCTGCTAACAGGCGGCCGGACAAACGGCCGGACAGACAAACAACCAGACAGACAGACCAATCCAATTACATGACCTCCTTGGCAGAGGTAAATATTGGTACAGAAAGGAGCTAACTTTAACCCCAACAGCTAGCATTTGCATCACATCTAATGTTCGTTTGAATGAATGAATGATTTTTATTTGAACATGTTGCATCAGTACAAGAATCAATTTAAATACAGTGTTGTGAAAATGTGTTTGCCCCCTTCTTGATTTCTCATTTTTTTGTATGTTTGTCACACTTAAATGTTTCAGATCATCAAACAAATTTAAATATTAGACAAAGATAACACAAGTAAACACAAAATGTAGTTTTTAAATGAAGGTGTTTATTATTAAGGGGAAAAAAAATCACATGGCCCTGTGTGAAAAAGTGATTGCCCCTAAACCTAATAACTGGTTGGTCCACCCTTAACAGCAACAACTGCAATCAAGCATTTGCGATAACTGACAATGAGTCTTTTACAGCGCTGTGGAGGAATTTTGGCCCACTCATCTTTGCAGAATTGTTGTAATTCAGCAACACTGTAGTGTTTTCAAGTGTGAACTGCCTTTTTAAGGTCATGCTGGTGCATCTCAGTTGGATTCAGGTCAGGACTTTGACTAGGCCACTCCAAAGTCTTCATTTTGTTTTTCTTAAGGCATTCAGAGGTGGACTTGCTGGTGTGTTTTGGATCATTGTCCTGCTGCAGAACCCAAGTGCACTTCATGGGCAGCACAGTGGTGCAGTGGTTAGCACTGTTGCCTTACAGCTAGAAGGTTCCTGGTTCGAATCCCCAGGCTGGCAGGGGTTGGAACCTTTCTGTGTGGAGTTTGCATGTTCTCCCTGTGCTGCGTGGGTTTACTCCGGGGGCTCCGGTTTCCTCCCACAATCCAAAGACATGCATGTTAGGTTAATTGGCTGTTCTAAATTGTCCCTAGATATCTGTTTCCTATGGGCCCTTAGAATAGAGGGTTAGTACTAGTGAAAGCGCTTTGAGTGGTCTTTGTGACTAGAAAAGTGCTATATAAGTGCAGGTTAGTTAGTTAGTTAGTTCAGCTTGAAGTCACAAACAGATGGCCGGACATTGTCCTTCAGGATTTTTTGGTAGACAGCAGCATTCATGGTTCCATTTACCATAGCAAGTCTTCCAGGTCCTGAAGCAGCAAAACAGCCCCAGACCATCACAATACCACCATCATATTTTACTGTTGGTATGATGTTCCTTTTCTGAAATGCTGTTACTTTTACGCCAGATGTAATGCGACATACACCTTCCAAAAAGTTCAACTTTTGTCTCGTCAGTTCACAGAGTATTTTCCGAAAGGTCTTGGGGATCACCAAGATGTTTTCTGGCAAAAATGAGATGAGCCTTCATGTTCTTTTAGCTCAGCAGTGGTTTTCATCTTGGAACTCTGCCGTGCAGGCCATTTTTGCCGAGTCTCTTTCTTTTGGTGGAGTCATGAACACTGACCTTAACTGAGGCAAGTGAGGCCTGCAGTTCTTTGGATGTTGTTGTGGGGTCTGTTGTAACCTCTTGGATGAGTCATCGCTGCGCTCTTGGGGTAATTTTGGTCGGCCGGCCATTCCTGGGAAGGTTCACCACTGTTCCATGTTTACACCATTTCTGGATAATGGCTCTCACTGTGGTTCACTGGAGTCACAAAGCTTTGGAAATGGCTTTATAACCTTTTCCAGACTGATATATCTCAATTACTTTGTTTCTCATTTGTTCCTGAATTTCTTTGGATCGCAGCATGATGTCTAGCTTTTGAGGACCTTTTGGTCTACTTCACTTTGTCAGGCAGGTCCTACTTAAGTGATTTCTTGACTAAGAACAGGTGTGGCAGTAATCAGGCCTGGGTGTGGCTAGAGAAATTGAACTCAGCTTTCCAAAGATGTGATAAACCACAGTTAATTTATGTTTAAATGGGGATGGGGGGCAATCACTTTTTCACACAGGGCCATGTAGGTTGGGATTTTTTTTACCCTTAATAATAAACACCTTCATTTAAAAACTGCATTTTGTGTTTACTTGTGTTATCTTTGTCTAATATTTAAATTTGTTTTATGATCTGAAACATTTAAGTGTGACAAACATACAAAAAAATGAGAAATCAGGAAGGGAGCAAACACTTTTTCACACCACTGTAGATAAATAATAAATAAATAAATGAAATGAAATTCATAATGATAATACATGAACGCAATCATTATACACAATTTGTTCAAAAGGAGTGGGAAGAAGCTTAAGTTTATGTAATCCCACCCCTTCTCCTCACACAAACAAAATCATACTTCCCGTAAATACCTCATCCTATTTACAAATCCTTGTTTACCATTACTATATCATGTTACAGTAATGTACACATTCACATGATATTTAAACATACATATAGCCTATACTTACTTCACCCTTAGTGTGAACCTCCAGTCAAGACCCTTCATCTTCTTTATGTTTTGCAAAAATCTTTGTTTTGTACCATTTTTTAAAACTGGCTCATATTTGAACATTGTTTTAGATCATCACTTAATGAGTTCCACGGTTTCATGCCGTAAACTGAAATACAGAAAGATTTCATTGTGATTCGTAGTACATGAAGTTTCTTGAGTTTTAGCTGTCCCCTGAAAATGTAATAACCATCTCTTTTACTAAATATATTCACTATATTAACTGGGAACAGGTTACTTATTGCGTTATACATGACTATTGCAATGTTAAAATGAACCAAATCAGTAAAATTTAATATTTGAGATTTTAAAAAAAAGTGGATTTGTGTGTTCTCTGTAACCAGTATTATGAATTACACTACCGTTCAAAAGTTTGGGGTCACTTAGAAATTTCCTTATTTTTGAAAGAAACGCACTTTTTTCAATGAAGATAACTTTAAACTAATCAGAAATACACTCTATATATTGCTAATGTGGTAAATGACTATTCTAGCTGCAAATGTCTGGTTTTTGGTGCAATATCTACATAGGTGTATAGAGGCCCATTTCCAGCAACTATCACTCCAGTGTTCTAATGGTACAATGTGTTTGCTCATTGCGTCAGAAGGCTAATGGATGATTAGAAAACCCTTGTGCAATCATGTTAGGTCTGCAATGCTGTAATTGCTGCAAATGGAAGATTCTTTGACGAAAGCAAAGTTTGAAGGAAAAAAATATTATTTCAAATGCAAATCATTATTTCTAACCTTGTCAATGTCTTGACTATATTTTCTATTCATTTTACAACTCATGGTGGTAAATAAGTGTGACTTTTCATGGAAAACACAAAATAATTGTCTGGGTGACCCCAAACTTTTGAACGGTAGTGTACATTTAGAACTTTAATCACTTTGTGAAGTTTATATGGGCTTCATTCATGAAGTGTAAATTATTTTTGGGCTAGCATTCCCAAACTGCGCCACTGTCAAGTTAAAAGTATTGCCTGAAGTGGTCGAAACTAGGTTACCAACAAACATTAATGCATAGTTACTTTCTATTTCATAAATGGAACAAAAATTTTAAAATATAAACAAATAGACGATTGAGGTATGTAGAAATGTCTGACGTCTCTTTAGTATCCCCAAATCAGGAGATAGCAGTGGCTATGGCAGCTTGAAAACTCCTCCTGTCCGCAGCCAATTGTCCCACCTGTGTTGTTGTCATCCCCATCCCCTCCTTGATGCAGTCGTCCCAGCATCTCCTTAGGCGTCCTCTAAATCGCTTTCCTGGCAGTGTTCCTTCCAGAATTGTTCGGTCCATACTATTGTGCCTCTTCAGATGACCAAAGTATTTCAGCTTAAGTCTCATTACGTGGTTCATCAGCCAGTAATCCTCAACACCCAGTTCTTCTCGGATGTATTCATTGGTTCTTCTGGCAGTCCATGGTATGAGCAAAATTCTCCTGTAGTACTTGTTTTCAAAAAGCTGTTATTCGCCTCTCATCAGATTTCTTGATTGTCCAGTTTTCGCTGCCATAGGTGACCAACGGAAAAATACACGTGTACTATGCGCAGTTTTGTACTCTTGTCACAATTTTTCCACAATGACTGCATACTGCAAAGTTTATTCAACGTAATTGCTGCTCGCATTTTTATTTCTTGAGATATTGTCCCATCTTTTCTCAACAAAGTGCCCAGACATTCGAACTTGTCTACTTCTTCCAGTTTTTCTCTATTCAGGTGGCTATTCAAATCTTGCGTTGCCTTGTCTAATTTTATTACTTTGGTCTTCTTGGTGTTTATAAAAAGTCTGTGTTGTTCACTACAATTTTTATTGTATTGCAGCATACAGTTCAAGCCCTCCGGCGTATTGGACATTAGGACAATGTTATCAGCATATCTCAGTTCTGTAAAGGTTTGACCACCAATTTTCAAACCCTTAAAGTCATTCTTGTTCTGTTCGGCCTTTTTTTCTACTTCACGCCAGATGTTCTTGTATATATGTTGAACAGTATCGGCGATGCAGGACAACCTTGCTGTACTCCTTTTGTAATTGGAAACCAGTTGGATGTTCCGAGATCCAGATGAACAGCACTTTCTTGCAATTGGTATAGGCTAGCCAGAAGGTTTCCGACTCATTTTGCCAGCATGGGACACAAATAATAGTCATAAATAATCCCATAAAAACAATAAATGAACATTAAATGTTAGCCCAGATCATGACAGCCCCTCACCCCTCAAGGGCTGATTCTAGACACCCTTTAAACAAAACAGAGAATACCTCAATCGGGCGGGAGGCGGGGGACATAGGTATGGCGGGGCGAAACAAAGACCAAAGTACAGAAAAATGTTCATCAGGTGGTCGGCCAAAGTCCCTGGACCACTGGACTGATTGACATGACACGTTGGGTGGCCTACCAAAGTCCAAGGGCCACCGGATGGTTGAGCACAGTGTGTCAGGTGGTGGCCTACCAAAGTCCAAGGGTCACCAGACGGGTGAGCATGGTGCATCCGGGTGGCCTATTAAAGTCCATGAGCCACCAGATGGAGGAACAAGGTGCCACTGGAGTGCAGAGCTCAGGGGCCAGTTGCAAAAGAGACCTGAGCTCAGGAGACAACAACACAGGGGCTCTAAACTCAGGAGGTAACATAGCAGCCTTTTAAACTCAGGGAATGACAACATAGAACCTTGAAAGTCAGAAGATGACACAGGAGTCTTTTGCTCAGGAGAAGACAACCTGGGAGCTTCTTGTATGAAGATAACATAGGAGCTTTTTGCTTAGGAGATAACAATATTGAATCTTTGAGATCAGCAGATGGCAACAGTGAAGCTTTTTGCACAGAAGTTAACATAGGAGTTTTTTGCTCAAGGGAAAACAACATAGGCAGTTTTGCTCTGGAGATGACAGGAGTTTTTTGCTCTGGAGATGACACAGACACCTTAAACTCAGGAGATTTTGACAATGTGGACCTATAAACTCAGGAGATAATAACAATGTGGAACCTTTAGACTCAGGAGATAATGACAACATAGAACCTATAAACTTAGGTGGTGACAACATGGAACCTTTAGACTCAGGAGATGACAACATGGAAAATTTAAACTCAGGGGATGGCAACATGGAAACTTTAAACTCAGGAGATGACAACATGGAAACTTTAAAGTCAGGAGGCGACAACATGGAACCTTTAAACTCAGGAGGTGACAACATGGAACCCTTAAACTCAGAAGGTGGCAACATGGACATTTTAAACTCAGGTGATGGCAACATGGAACCTTTAACCTCAAGAGGTGACAACATGGGCCCTTTTAATTCAGGAAGTGCCAATACTGAACCTTTAAACTCAGGAGGTAGCAACATAGACAAACTAAACTTTAAACTCAGGAGGTGACAACATGGACACTTTAAACTCAGGAGATAGTGACAACACATGTACTTTGACCTCCAGAGATAGTGACAACACATGTACTTTGACCTCCGGAGATAATGACAACACAGAAACTTTAACCTCTGGAGATAATGACAACACAGGGACTTTAACCTCAGGAGATAATGACAACACAGGCGTTTTAAACTCAGGAGAAAACAACACGGGAACTCCTTGCTCTGGAGAAAATAATGTAAGAGCCTCTTGCTCTGGAGAAAACAACATAAAAGTTTTAAACTCAGGAGGAAACAATGTGAGAACTCTGTGTTGTGTGGGGATTTGTCTCTTGTGGCTTGCCATAGCCTGGCCGAGGGGGTTGGGGTAATGACGTCAGGCGGGCTGCGGCTAGAGTATATATTGTGTTGCTTTCCATAATAAAGGGAGTTCGGTGTTCAGCTAGATACAGCTTCAGTCTCATGTTATTCGGACATAACATTTGGTGACGAGGATAAACCAGGGGAGCGTATATTAGACAACACCTCCATTTTTGCAGTCTCCGGGAATGCCAGCCATACCATGGGGCCGCTGGCGGGAAATGTTTGACGTGTATCTGGCTGCAGCCTACCTGAGCGGCGTCGATGAAGAGAGACGAAGGAGTCTAGTCATCCATTGCCTCGGTGAGGAGGGCCAGCGGATATTTTTTGGGCTATGTGGCAGCGGCTCACTGAAAGAAGGATTGGAATTAATGGACTGTATCTTCGGGGACCATTCCACCATCACAGCACAGAGATATGAATTCTTTGACCGCCAACAGCCAGCTGGTGAGTCCACTCAGTCCTTTATTACGGAGTTCCATAACCTAGCAAGAGAGTGCGCCTTCGAGCCTATTGAGGAGGAGCTAGTCTGGGACAAGCTAGCCCACAGCACTAACAACGTGTGGCTGAAGAGCAAGCTAAAGCTAACAACGGATGCTCTCATGCTGGAGAAATTGTTTGAACTGGTTAGGCAGATGGAGTCCACAGCCCAGCTGGGTCTACCGGTATTGGCCAAAGGGAGTGCGGCTACTCATGTTTTCCTTCCATGCATGGCTGATAGCAACGTAGCTAATTCTTCGGGGCGGACCTCCAAGAGGCGGCAGACTGTGGCGCGGGACAGGGCCTGCACTATCACTGCTGAACCTTCGGCAGTGGAGCCCGAGGGCACAACATGGGTGTGTGTAGCGCGCGCGAACAAAGAACCGTTAAAGTGGTATGTCTTAAAACTCGACTGAGTCGACGTGCTGCTTATGGTGGACTCAGGAGCCGGTAAGTCCATACTGAGTATAGCTACTTTGAAGAGACTTTTTCCAAACAAAACCGTCAGTGCTGGAGGAGTGAAAATGTTTGGTTACGGCCACGCTGAAATCAAAATGGTGGGCACAGTCGACTTTTCACTGAAATGTGGGTTAAAGACGGTTCCCTCATTCACTTTTCAAGTTTCGCACCAGGGGGCTGATTTACTAGGGATAGATCTGTTGGGTGAACTGGGGTTCTCTATCAAGGACCCAGAGGGCTCAGCAGTACTTACAGTGTTCCCTGAATGGCATATCTGCTGGCCAGCGCTGTTCAGAGGCCTGGGATGCGTCAGCGCATTCTACCACCGCCTGCTCATTGACCCAAGTGTGACTCCAAAAATTCAACCACTATGGCGGCTTCCCCTCGCTCTGCGGCATGATGTCATGGTGGAGCTGAACAAACTGGTGGAAGCAGGCATCACTGAGAGGGTGGACGCTTCACCCTGGATATCAAATATTGTGGTGGCCAAGTCAGGGGGCATCCGGCTGTGTATCGACCTCAGGATGGTGAATAAGGTGATCGTTCCAGACAAGTACCCACTTCCTAGGATGGAGGAGCTCACCACAACGTTCAGCGGCTCAAACATGTTCACGAAGCTGGATCTGCACCAGGGTTATCTGCAGGTGCCCCTCCATTCAGCCAGCAGGAACTTGACAGCGTGCGTGACCCACATGGGTGTGTTCAGGTGCACCCACATGCCTTTTGGTCTGAGCTCAGCACCCAGCTGTTTTCAGAAAATAATGTTCACGATTCTGGCCGGCCTCAAGGGGGTAGTGGCATACCTAGATGACATCGTGGTGTACAGCACATCACGAGAGGATCACGATGGTTGTTCAGAACGGGTGATGATGGTGCTACAGGAACACGGAGTCACCTTGAATGGGGAAAAGTGCATCTTCACGGCAGACTCCATCCAGTTTGTGGGATTCTGGTTGATGGCGGGGGGTCTGAGGCCCCTGCGTTCGAATGTGGAGCCAGTGCTGTGACTCTCAGACCCAATGATACCTGCACAGATTTCCTCGTTCTTGGGCATGGTGAACTTTTACAGACGTTTTATTCCCTGTTACTCGGAGACAATTGAACCACTCCCCACCCTTTTGAAACAGGATGCATCATGGCAGTGGACCTCAGCCTGCTCAGTGGCGGTTGCTAAGCTGAAGTCTCAATTTACCTCCCCTCCAGTGTTGGCCCATTTTGACCCAAAGCGACCGACCTTTGTGGCCTGTGACACATCTGGCTTAGCGGTGGGGACAGTTACGTCCCAGGTACAAGATGGTACTGAGTGCCCAGTGGCATTCGCATCAAGATCCCTCTCAGTGGCTGAACAAAAATATGCTGTGGGCAAGAGGGAGGCACTCGCCTGCGTCTGGGCGTGTGAATGGTGGCACATCTATCTCTATGGGCGCCACTTCACCCTGCAGACGGACCACCGAGTACTGACAACACTACTGGAGACGTCGGGTTCGGGATACAGACCGTTGCGGATCCACAGGTGGACGGAGTGAGTGAGGGCCTACAATTTTATCACCCAGTTCACTCCTGGTAAGGAGAACATAGTGGCGGATCTCCTGTCCCGTGTCACGACCAACACCGTACAACAGGACGACGACGACGATGATCCCACGGAGGCTGATCTGTCAACACACTGCACAGGACCATCCGGGATATGGTATCCCTCCAAGAACTTTGGGCAGAGTCGGAATGAGATCCCGTGGCGTCACAACTGTGCTCGGTGATTAGGGAGGGTTGGCCCGTGAAAGTGCAGAGCGAGCTGGCACCCTTCCACCGGTTTAAAGATGAACTGAGTTGTTGGAATGAAATTGTGTGTGATGAGGAGACACTGCATGCTAATCCTGGTGTCTCTCAGATCACGAGTCCTAGCGATGCTCCATGAGGGTCACCTGGGCGTGGTCAGGGTGAAGCAGGATTGCAGGGATTCAGTTTGGTGGCTGGGTATCAATAAGGACATTGAAACTATGGTAAAGAGCTGTGTCCCGTGCTTGGAGAGCAGGAAGGCCGGCGGACCACCCCCTCCACCCCTGTGACCATTATCGTACCCGGAGGGTCCTTGGAAGCACATTCAGTTGGACATCTGCAGTGAACTGCATGCAGTGTCCCCAAACAGCCGGTTCCTGCTTGTGATCTACGATCTGTTCTCCAAGTGGCCAAAGGTGTTGCCCACGAGTTCAGTCACGACGGATGTGGTTACAGGTTTTCTCTCGTCACTGTTCGCCAGGTGGGGGTCCCGAATGTAATCATGACAGACAATGGCCCACAGTTCATCTCTGGAGCATTTGAGAAGTTTTTGAGTGCTAGGGGCGTGGAACACATTAAAACAACGTTCTGTCACCCCCAGGCCAATGGAGGCATTAAGCGCTTCAATAAGTCCCTAAAAAATGGACTGAGAGCCCACTTGGCAGACGGCTTCGCATTTCCGGATGCACTCCAGAGCATGCTTCACTACTACAGGGCAATGGCCCATGCTACGACAGGATGCTCCCCGGCAGTGCTCATGCTGGGGCGCAAACTACATCTGCCTTTGGATAGACTGAGACCACCCACGATCACTCTTCCGAGGAGTGTGGACTCCCCACGGGACCGGGTTGCTGCTCAACAGAATAAGATTAAGCGACCGTTTGACATGAAGCACCGGGCGAGAGCCCACGGACTGAAGGTGTCAGATCAAGTTTGGATCAAACATCCCATCTGCACGCATAAACTGCAACCTTACGGGGCCCCTGTGGATCACGAGGCGACGGGGCCAGGACACATTCAAACTTTTGGATGGGTCGCGTTGGCACTCCAGTCGGCTCAGGAGGTCGCCGCTGGAACAGAAGACAGGAGCTATGGCAGGACAATCTGGTGTGAGGTGGGACTTAGTGGACTGGGGTGGTGAGGACCCGCAGGTACGGCCGACAGTGCCTGGTGCAGAGTCCCCACCTAGGGGATGCCTGGCTAGAACGCGTCAGAGGCCCAGGTACCTGGAAGACTATGTGTTGAAAACAGTACTGACTAATACATGTTGGGGATGAGCGACAGAATAATCCGCTCCAACATGGTGGTGGTGGTGGGGGGGCGTTCTGGTAGTCTACCCAGACCCCCATTTGGTTGGCCGAGTTTTGGCCATTCAGTTAAAAAAAAACAAAAAAACAAAAAACATGTTATTTATGTTCTGGGGGTTCTTTGACTTTGTGAGGGGGTGAAATGTTGTGTCGGGATTTGTCTTGAGGCTTGCCATAGCCTGGCCGAGGGGGTTGGGGTAATGACATCAGGCGGGCTACGGCTAGAGTATATATTGTGTTGCTTTCCATAATAAAGGGAGTTCAGTGTTCAGCTAGCTACAGCTCCAGTCTCATGTTATTCGGACATAACACTCTGCTCTGGAGAAAATAATGTGGGAGTCCCTTGCTCTGGAGAAAACAAAGTAGGAGCCCTTGGCTCTGGGGAAAAGAATGTAGGAGCCCGTTGCTCAGGGGAAAACAATGTAGGAGCCCGTCGCTCTGGGAAAAACAATATAGGAGCTCTTTGCTCTGGACACCACAAAGGAACCTTTTGCCCTGGAGACCACAAAGGAGCTTTTTCCTCCAGGGACAACAACATGGGAGTTTTAAACTCAGGAGATAACATACGAACCTCTTGCTCAGAAGAAAATATGGGGGTTTTAAAAATCAGGAGATAACATTGGAGCATTTTGCTAAAAAGAAAAAAAAAACATGGGGGTTTTAAACTCAGGAGATGACATTGGGGCTTTTTGCTCTGGAGACAATAAAGGAGCTATTTCCTGTGGGAACAACAACATAGGAGTTTTTAGTTCAGGAGATATCAACACAGGAGATTTTTGCTCAGAAGAGAACAACATGGGGGTTCCAAACTCAGAAGATAACACTGGGGTCCCTTGCTCAGGAGCTAATAACACAGGAGTTTCTAACTCTGGAGCTACCAATATAGGAGTTTCTAACTCTGGAGCTACCAATATAGGAGTTTGTAGCTCTGGAGCAACCAATATAGGAGTCTGTAACTCTGGAGCTACCAATATACAGTGGTGTGAAAAAGTGTTTGGCCCCTTCCTGATTTCTCATTTTTTGTATGTTTGTCACACTTAAATGTTTCAGATTATTAAACAAATTTAAATATTAGACAAAGATAACACAAGTAAACACAAAATGCAGTTTTTAAATGAAGGTGTTTATTATTAAGGGTAAAAGAAAATCCCAACCTACATGGCCCTGTGTGCAAAAAGTGAATGCCCCCTCCTGTTAAAACATAAATTAACTGTGGTTTATCTCATCTTTGGAAAGTTGAGTTCAATTTCTCTAGCCACACCCAGGCCTGATTACTGCCACACCTGTTCTCAATCAAGAAATCACTTAAATAGGACCTGCCGGAGAAAGTGAAGTAGACCAAAAGATCCTCAAAAGTTAGACATCATGCTGTCATCCAAAGAAATTCAGGAACAAATGAGAAACAAAGTCTCCAGCGAACCACAATGAGAGCCATTATCCGCAAATGACGAAAACATGGAACAGTTGTGAACCTTTGCAGGAGTGATCAGCTGACCAAAGTTACCCCAAGAGTGCAGCAACAACTCATCCAAGAGGTCACAAAAGACCTCACAACAACATCCAAAGAACAGCAGGCCTCACTTGCCTCAGTTAAGGTCAGTGTTTGTGACTCCTCCATAAGAGAGAGACTCGGCAAAAATGGCCTGCATGGCAGAGTTCCAAGATGAAAACCACTGCTGAGCTAAAAGAACATAAACGGTCATCTCAGTTTTGCCAGAAAACATCTTGATGATCCCCAAGACTTTTGGGAAAATACTCTGTGGACTGACGAGACAAAAGTTGAACCTTTTGGAAGGTGTGTGTCCCATTACATCTGGCATAAAAGTAACACAGCATTTCAAAAAAGGAACATTATACAAACAGTAAAATATGGTGGTGGTAGTGTGATGGTCTGGGGCTGTTTTGCTACTTCAGGACCTGGAAGACTTCTTGTGGTAAATAGAACCATGGATTTTGCTGTCTACCAAAAAATCCTGAAGGACAATGTCCGGCCATCTGTTTGTGACCTCAAGCTGAAGCACACTTGGGTTCTGCAGCAGGACAATGATACAAAACACACCAGCAGGTCCACCTCTGAATGCCTTAACCTGTTGAACTCCGGGATTCCATGAGCGGTCATGTCTCTGTGTCATAGTGCATCTCAGTGCGCACTGAAAAAAAAAAGCTGCATTTCCATTCTTCCAGTACAGACACAGCCACGAACAGAAAGCCAAAGGAGTGTTTGATTGGTTTAGATTTAATTGACCTCTCATTTGACTAATAAGAGCCTTAAATTGGGTTTCTGCAGCCTTGAAGAACCAATGACTGAAAACCTAGCAAGAAGGACCTGCCTTCGGACCACGAATACAACGAGCCAATTGAAGCAGAGAAGTTCAATGATTGAAATGCGTGCGTCCCCGTGCATAAAATCTTTTTTGCCTAAGCCGCTGGGTGACTCACATTGAGACCTGTGTGTAACGGAAGCGTTAGCCACTCTCAGCCATTAGCCAGTCTTTTTTTATTGCAACTGTTCTTATTTGTTTTGAAAAATGGTTCGCAAAAACCACAATCATGGAAGCGGAGATGGTTTGACTGGGTCGGGTGACCAGAACCACGCGTCCGTAACAACCGGACCAGCTTCATGTTCGTCTGACAATGAGGAACAGATGTTCGCCAACGACACTGCTGTTGTGGACAGGTAAGTGTTATAAGCTAAATTATTCTTTATCAATGAAAATAGTAATAAAAATGACTTTTGACCGATCGGTAATTACAACGGTCCATCATGGCCACAAGTTTTTTTTTGTGCGCCGAGCTCCTCTGTAGTGGGGGTTGTTATCCTCTACATTGTAGATATTTTAGTATAATTTTTATTGCACTGTAGGTTATTTTTTCTTTTAAAAAAAGGCCACACATTTTTTACGTGGCATGTTTCTTTGTGTGTGGGGGGCTTGTTTGTTCATTCATTCATTCATGAATGAACAAACAACCCCCCCCCACACACACACACAGAGCCCTGAGTGTCACCTTTCATTAGAGCCCAAGATGAAGCTTCTATGTTGAAGCATTCAAAAGTTATAGACGTTTTTCCAAACTACCATTTGGCACAGTTTGGCACAGTTCAAAAACACCTGGGAACAACCTGAGAAAAAAGCTGTGTAATATATTCATTTTTTATGGTACTGTTACAAAATTTTGACCTCAGCTTGATAACACTTGGTTCTACATTTCTGTTGCATTTTCCAGCCAGTATCTGACAGCTGTGTGTTATTTGCAAGCATTTGTATCTAAAAAAACCCACCCAGGCGAACTTTATTTTCTTCAAATTCAGTGTGTTTAGATGACTGTTACTCAGTGGCAGGAGCACTTAGAGAGATTATGACTGTTTTGCCAAAAAATTCAGAGTGTTTTCTTTTAAATGGGACCAACCCCACGAAGCTGCTGCAAAGGGTTGAAGAACAGCTTTTGATTTACTTTGGGTATGTTATTTTTAGGCGTTTTTAGGGAAATTGACCAGAGTTCAACAGGTTAAGAAAAATGAAATGAAGATTTTGGAGTGGCCTAGTCAAAGTCCTGACCTGAATTCGATTGAGATGCTGTGACATGACCTTAAAAAGGTGGTTCATGCTCGAAAACCCTTCAGTGTGGCTGAATTACAACAATTCTGCAAAGATGAGTGGGCCAAAATTCCTCCACAGCGCTGTAAAAGACTCATTGCCAGTTATCGCAAACGCTTGATTGCAGTTGTTGCTGCTAAGGGTGGCCCAACCAGTTATTAGGTTTAGGGACAATCACTTTTTCACACAGGGCCATGCAAGTTTGGATTTTTTCTTCCCTTAATAATAAACACCTTTATTTAAAAACTGCATTTTGTGTTTACTTGTGTTATCTTTGTCTAATATTTAAATTTGTTTGATGATCTGAAACTTTTAAGTGTGACAAACATACAAAAAAATGAGAAATCAGGAAGGGGGCAAACACTTTTTCACACCACTGTAGGAGTTTCAGGTTCAGGTTCAGGTTACTTTATTTGTACCCGTAGGTAGATTTGTTTTGCATTCAGGTGACATCCATATTTACAAACCACAATTACATTCAACATAAACACAAACGGAGGCACACATGAAGCTGACTATAGACATGATAAAAATACTCAAGGCTTCATCAATCAGGATATAAGACAACGAGATGAGAGAAAAACCAGAGATAAGAGAGAAGGGTCATATTAAAAAGTTAGACTAGTCAAAGAGGTTAAAAACTCAAAAGTCTAAAACCCAATAAAAGATTTAGAACCCAAATAAAAAACCTACAAAAATAAGTAAATATAAAATGAAATTAATAAATAGGTAACTAAATTATGTGCAATATATTGTTACAACTTGTTCAACTCTTTGACAGCAGCAGGAACAAAGCTGTTTTTGTAGTGCTGGGTTTTACTTTTTGGGACAGCAAACCTCCGTCTTGAGGGAAGAAGCTGAAAGTGGCAGTGCAAAGGGTGGGAGTCATCATTTAAAATGGAGGTAGCCATCCTCTGTACCTGTCTGGTGTACAGGGATGACAGGCACAGCTGTGACTCACCAAGCAAACGGCTGGACCATCTAACTACCTGATCCAAGGATTTCCTCTGTTTCAGTTTTATCTGACCAAACCATGACATTAAAGAAAAGGATAAAACAGATTCAATAAAAGCCCGATAAAACATTGTCATTATGGTTCGGTCAATTTGGAAGTGTGCAAGTTTCCTTAAACAATGCAAATAGTGCTGACCATTTTTGCACACCCTTTCACAATTCTCTTCAAAGTTTAAATTACTATCGATAATCGTCCCAAGATATTTGTAGGATTGTACACATTCGGTGGTCTGGCCTTTTAGTACGGTGACTTCGTGCCTGGGAGTTTTCCTCCTAAAGTCAATAATCATGTCTTTAGTTTTTGTCGTATTCAGCTGCAGGTAGGAATCCTCACACCAGTGAAAAAAATCATCAACTACTGGGCCGTGGCCACTCTCACCATCCTGGAGGAGACTGACAGTAACTGAATCATCAGCATACTTTATAATGTGTCTGTTGTCATGTCTGCTCCGACACATATTTGTGTACAGGATGAAGAGTAGTGGTAACAACACACACTCCTGTGGAGAGCCAGTAGAAGAGCACTTTAGGTCAGACAATGTACCATTGACCCTTATTCTCTGTGTCCTGTTGGTTAAAAAATCCAGAATCCAACCCACCAGATTATTGCTCAAATCAAATTGTTGCAGGAGCCTTTCAACTAAAATATGAGGTTGGATTATATTAAAGGCGGAAGAAAAGTCCACAAATAAAAGCCTGGTGTATGTCCCATTAAAATCCAGATGTTTAAAAAGCATGTTAAACAGAGTGACAGTGGCGTCCTCCACTCCTCTGTGAGGCCTATAGGCAAACTGCAGAGGATCCAATGCATGCTCAGTCTGCTTTAGGACCTCAAATCTGACCAGTTTTTAAAAAAATTTCGCTAAAATTGAAGTCAAAGCAACTGGTCTAAAGTCGTTTACGGTTTTAGGACAGCTGGATTTTGGAATGGGGACAACCACGGCATCTTTCCAGATCTTAGGCACATGTTGTGTCTGTAAGGACTTATTGAAAATGTAGTGAAATACAGGACTCAATTCATGTGCACAGGACTTTACCAATCGCCCACATATATTATCAGGGCCCTGACTTTTGTTCACTTTTACAGCACAGAACGCCCTTTTAATATCCTGCACCTCAATATTAAAGTGCTGATTGTCTTTGAGTTTCTGTTTCAAATCTTGGGTTTCTGTGCTAAAATCAGAGGAATCAAAACGACCATAAAAACAATTAAGAGCATTAGCCATCTCTGAGTCTGAGTTAAAACCATCTAAAAACACACGATTACTGCGTTCTGTGCTCTGAAGGCCTGCAATAGTTTTCATACTGGCCCAGGCTGAACCAAGTTTATTTGTTGCCATCTTGCTTTCCAATTCTGATTTATAATTCTGTTTTGCTCTTAAAATTTCGGACTTCAGCTCTTTTGTGGCAACCTGTAGCTCAGAAACAGACCCCTGTTTAAAGGCAAGTGCTTTCCTCTGTAAGCAGGATTTAACTGATTTTGTAACCCATGGCTTGTTGTTGGGATATATTTTGACACGTTTACGTGGAACGATCATATCTCTACAGAAAGCCATGTATGAGCATGTGACATCCACCAAAGAATCCAAATCACCAAAGAGTCCAAATTATCCCTGCAGGACAGTGTGAAAACCTCCCAGTCTGTGCAGTTAGAGCATTCCTGGAGGCAGTGCACTGAATCCTCTGTCCACACATCTATGTCTCTGGTCTTCACCTTGCCTCTTCTGAGAGCAGTTTTATATGTGGGCAGCAAATGTACACAGTTGTGATCTGAGGATCCTAAAGGAGGAAGGGGAAGTGATTTATAGGCCCTCTCTATGGAGCCGTAGCACAGGTCCAAGGTCTTTTTTCGCCTGGTTGGGCAGGAGACATATTGATAAAAGTTTTTAAGTGTCTTTTTTAACCTCTTGCACTCCATTGTACCGCGGACGGGCAAGTCTCTGTGTCCTAGAGCGCACGAGAGCGCACGAGGGCGCTCTCATGCGCTCTAGGACACATGGTGTAGATGGTGATGTAGGTGGTGATGTAGTGGCGTCCAAGCGCGCACTGAAAATAAAAGCTGCAGACACAGCCGCGAACAGATTAGTTCATCTGATTGACCTCTCATTCGACTAATAAGAGCCTTGAATTGGGTTTCTTAAACCTTGAAGAACCAATGACTGAAAACCTAGCCAGAAGGACCCGCCTGCTGTGAATGCAGTGAGCCAATTGAAGCAGAGAAGTTCGCAAGCTGTTTTTTTTAAGGCTGGTTGAAGACTGACTGCTGGAGCGGATCAAAAAAGGATTAGACGTGATGAGACGTTATGATTTCTTCCATGGTCATAAACCGACAGAGGCTGACGACGAAGGCTGAGTGACACACATGCCTTCGCCAGTCTTTTTTTAATTACTACTGTTATTTGTTTTGAAAAATCGTTCTCCAAAAACTGCAATCATGGAAGCACAAAACCGCAATAATGGAATTATGTTTTGACCGGGTAGCGAGACCAGAACCACGAGCGGACCAGCGTCGCGTTCGTCTGACAGTGAGGAAGAGAAGTTCGCCAGGACAATGTGGCTGTGAAGAGGTAAGGTGTTATAAGTCAAATTATTTTTTATCCCTGAAAATTGTAATCAAAAATGACTTTTGACCGATCGGTAAATTACAACTGTGCGGCGCATGATGTCCGAAGTGCGTGCGCTGCGTTACACGGTTCTTTACCGCCTCCGGACCGTGAACGCCCCCCCGCCGCTACGATTCTGTAGCGGGGGTGGGGGGGAAGCCGCGGTGACAGCGTTGCTGTGGAAACATCGCCACATCCGAGTGTAATCCGTCATGTAGCGATGGCCGATCTCCGTCCACTGTAGCGAGGGAAGGGGGGGCACCCCCCCCCCCACACACACACAGTAGCAAGGGGGGGGAAGCCGCGGTGACAGCGCTGCTGTGGAAACATGCCACATCCGAGTGTAATCCGTCATGTAGCGAAGGCGGATCTCCGTCCTCTGTAGCGGGGGGGGGGGTGGACAACCCCCCCCCCACACACACACAGACACAGCCCTGAATGTGACCTTTCATTAGAGCCCAAAATGAAGCTTCTACATTGAATCATTCAAAAGTTACAGACGTTTTTCCAAACTGTGCCATTTGGCACAATTTGGCACAGTTCCAAAACGCCTGGGAACAGCCTGAGAACAAAGCTGTGTAACATATTCAATTTTTGTGGTATTGTTACAAAATTTGGACCTCAGCTGGATAACACTTGGTTCTACATTTCTGTTGCATTTTCCAGCCCGGATCTGAAGCTGTGTGTTATCTGCAAGCATTTGTATCCAAAAAAGCACCCAGGCCAAATTTATTTTCTTCAAGTTCACTATGTTTAGATGACTGTAACTCAGTGGCCGGAGCACTTAGAGAGATCATGTTTTTTTGCCAAAAAATTCAAAGTGTTTTCTTTTAAATGAGACCAACCCCATGAAGATGCTGCAAAGGGTTGAAGAACAGCTTTCAATTTACTTTGGGCACATTATTTTTTGGCGTTTTTAGGAAAATTGACCGGAGTGCAAGGGGTTAAAGAAACATGGTTAAAATCCCCAAGAATAAAGTTTGGAGCCACTGGGGAAATCGACTGCCACCGCTGTACCACATCAAAGACGGTGCTGGAGGCAGAGTCAGCATCCGCTCTCGAGTGGATGTACACAGTTGTTATGAAAAGTTGGGAGAACTCACGGAGCAGATAAAAGGGGCGTAGCAATACGGACAGAAGCTCCACATCGGGTGTACAGATGCGCTCTCTGACCGTGACAGATGTGCAGTACTGTTTATTAATATATAAACATACGCCGCCCCCCCCCCCCCCCCCCGACGTTTCCCTGTTACCTCTTCCTGCCGATCCAAGCGAAGTGGGGCTCCAAAGCTGTCAATCCACAGGTCCGCATCCGGGTCATGCGCCGTAAGTCACGTCTCCGTGTAAGCCATGACACAGCAGTTCTTGAAGTCCTTCTGGTATCAAATCAAATCAAATCAAATCAAACTTTATTGTCATATTGCTGTACATACAACTGTAGTGCAGGCAAGATGAAATTGCGTTTCTCTCGGCATCCATATAAGAAGCAGCATGATTAAGACACACTCCCACATAGCTCCACCCCCCACCCCCACCCCCCCATCCATTCACACATCCCTGAGACATACTTGGGGAAAAAGAATAACTAACTATAATATACAAAATGTCCGTAGGTGCAGTAGTGTGTATGAGAGATTCCGGGTCAGCTGTTCAGCATCCTGACAGCTTGTGGGAGGAAGCTGTTGATCAGTCTGGTGGTTCTGCCTCTGATGCTCCGGAATCGTTTACCAGATGGAAGAAGTTCAAAGTGTTTATGCAGAGGGTGAGAACGGTCCTTGACAATGTTCAGTGCCCTGCTCCTACAACGGTTCTGAAAAAGTTCTTGGACAGAGGGGAGAGAGACTCCAATTACCCTCTCCGCCCCCTTGACTATCCCCTGCAGGGCTTTTTTGTCTGACATACTGCAGCTGGAGTACCATGTAGCAATGCAGTACGTCAGAACACTCTCCACCACACATCTGTAGAAGGTCCTGAGGATGCAGATGGGGAGAGAGGCCTGTTTGAGTTTCCTCAAGAAGTGTAGTCTCTGCTGAGCCCGCTTCCTGATCTCCAAGGAATTCTTGCTCCAGGTCAGGTCCTGCGAGATCTGCACTCCGAGGAACTTGATGTTCTCTACTCTCTCCACTAAACGGCCGCCGATGCTGAGGAGGACGTGCTCAGGCTGTGACCGCCGGAAGTCGATAATCATCTCCTTTGTTTTGTCCACGTTGAGCACCAGATTGTTCTCCCTGCACCAGCCCTCCAGGTCTCTCACTTCTTCCCTGTACATTGATTCCTCATCCCTCTGAATAAGTCCCACCACCGTGGTGTCATCTGCAAACTTAATAATCTGGTTCCCCTCGTGTTTGGATACACAGTCATGTGTTAGAAGTGTAAACAACAGTGGACTGAGTACACAGCCTTGAGGGGTTCCGGTACTCAGCGTGACAGAGTTGGAGATGTTGTTTCCAACCCGGACAGACTGAGGTCTCTCAGTCAGGAAATCCAGGATCCAGAGACATGTGGCGGTGTTCAGACCGAGAAGGAGTAATTTCTCCATCAGTCTCTGGGGAATAATGGTGTTGAATGCTGAACTGAAATCAATGTACAGGAGTCTGGCGTAGGTGTCTTTCTGGTCCAGGTGGGTGATGACAGAGTGTAGGGTGGTGACTATAGCATCCTCTGTGGAGCGGTTTGAACGATATGCAAACTGGAGCGGGTCGTGTGATGCAGGGAGGCAGGCTGTAATGTGTGGTTTGACAAGCTGTTCAAAACACTTCATCACAATTGGTGTCAGTGCAACAGGACGATAGTCATTCAAACAGGACACCGCTGGTTTCTTTGCCACCGGTACAATGATAGAGGTCTTGAAGCATCTGGGAACGATGGCCTGACTCAGGGAGATGTTATAAATGCCAATCAGGACATCCGCCAACTCGCTTGCGCAGTCTCGGAGCACACGTCCCAGAATGTTATCTGGACCTGCAGCTTTGCGTGGGTTTACTCTGGATAGGGTTCCTCCGTGTGTCTGCTGTGTTGATGGTAAAAGCTGGTCCGACCGATGGTGGGGGTGGGCCGGCCCTCCCTCTGATTGTTGAGTTTGATGCTTCAAAATGTGCAAAGAAGTCGTTAAGCCTGTCTGGAAGCGAAGCGTCGTCATCATCGACCCCCTGCCTAGACTTAAAGCCCGTCAGTGTCCGAACTCCCTGCCACATCTGCTTGGTGTTCCTAGTGTCACAGAGGTGTCCCTGGATTTTCTCCGCATAGGCGCGCTTTGCCGCCTTAATTCCCTTTGAAAGCGCAGACCTGGCTGAGCGGAGGGCAATCCTGTCCTTCGCTCTGAAGGCTGCATCTCTGGCTGTAAGCAGCGAGCGCACCTCTGCAGTCATCCAGGGCTTATGATTACCCCGCATAGTGATGGTCTTCACTGTAGTGAAATCCTCTGTGCACTTTGCGATGTAGCTGGTGACCGTATCAGCATACTCCTCCACATCTGTCTTTGAATTTCATCCACTTTATTTCTCAGGGATTGTACGTTCCCCATAATCATGGAAGGAAGAGGAATGCTGTTAAGCTGACACCTCCTCAGGCTTAATCTTACACCTCCACGCTTTCCGTGTTTCCTCCTCTTGTCTCTCTTTTCATCGCTGTGTCCATGAGAATCTCTTAAAATAAAGTCCGGCAGTTGCGGCACAGACTCAATCACAGATGCTGCATTATCCGTGTTTAAATGCAGTAACATGTCTCTGGAACACTGTATTCTTCCCGGCATGATCGTGATTGCGCTTACCTCAGAGACAAAGAGCTGGTAGGAAAGAAACAACAGTGCAAAAATAAGGAGGAAATCCATACTGATGGAACTAGGGAGCTCTTCATTATATAGTCCACAAACATTCAAGGACAAAAACGACAGAGAATTTTGTTAAAACACATTAAAGTGCGTAAAAACAGAGACACAGACGTCGGACGTTTTTTCACCAGCTGCCGGTCGCTGCGTGCGCATGTGCCCATTTAGGCGCATGCGCACAAGGCATGCGCAGAGGTCCGGGGACCTCCACCCGTCATTGTTCCAGAGGTCGAGCAGTCCACTCCACCCATCGTTCAAGAGATCGAGCAGTCCATTCCACCTGGGCCATTCGAGCAGTGTGCTCCACCTGTGCCATTCGAGCAGTGCGCTCCACCTGGGCCGTCCGAGCAGTCCACTCCACCTGGGCTGTCCGAGCAGTCCGCTCCACCTGGGTCGTCCAAGCAGTCTGCTCACAACTCCTATGTTGGTAACTCCGGAGCTGCAAACTGCATGCAGCATCGGGTGAGGGCACCAGGGCAGATGATGTGGGAGCCGGCACTGCAGCTGTGGTGATGGGCGATGCAGCTGCAGTGGAAAACAACATGGAAGAGCTCTCCGGGACTGGATGACTCTTTGGGACTGGAGCTGAGGGTGCTGGAGGGGTAGCGGTGGAACACCGGGAGGAGCAGCATCTCCTGGAGCCTCCCTTCCAGCCCAGACCTCCGCATGCCCAACAAGTCCCGTTGTACTCCACAGGGATGGAGTGAATGGCTGCTGACAGCGAGTCGGGGAAAAGAAGCTGCGAAGAGGAGGCTGGTGTTGAGGCTGAGGCTAGTGCGGAGTGAGGAGAAGTGCATAACAGAGCCAGGGAATGTCTCACAGGCGCATGCGCCCCAGAGCTACAAACTCCTGTTTGTAGCTCCGGAGCTACCAACATAGGAGTTTGTAGCTCTGGAGCTACCAACATAGGAGTTTGTAGCTCTGGAGCTACCAACATAGGAGTTTGTTGCTCTGGAGATACCAATCTAGGAGTTCGTAGCTTTGGAGCTACCAATCTAGACATTTGTAGCTCTGGAGCTACCAACCTAGGAGTTTGTAGCTCTGGAGCTACCAATGTAGTTGTCTGTAGCTCTGGAGCTACCAACGTAGGAGTTTGTAGCTCTCAAGGTATCAATCTAGGAGTTTCTAACTCTGGAGCTACTAACGTAGGAGTTTGCAGCTCTGAAGCTACCAACATAGGAGTTTGTAGCTCTGGAGCTACCAACATAAGAGTTTGTAACTCTGGCGCTACCAACATAAGAGTTTGTAGCTCTGGAGCTACCAACATAAGAGTTTGTAGCTCTGGAGCTACCAACATAAGAATTTGTAGCTCTGGAACTTCAAACATAGGGGTTTGTAGCTCTAGAGGTACCAATCTAGGAATTTCTAGCTCCGCAGCTACCAACATAGGAGTTTGTAGCTTTGGAGCTACCAATCTAGGAGTTTCTAACTCTGGAGGTACCAACGTAGGAGTTTGTAGCTCTGGAGCTACCAATCTAGGAGTTTGTAGCTCCAGAGCTATGAATCTAGGAGTTTGCAGCTCCGGAGCTACCAACATAGGAGTTGTGAGCATACTGCTCGCACGACCCAGGTGGAGCGGACTGCTCGGACAGCCCAGGTGGAGCGCACTGCTCGAACGGCCCAGGTGGAGCGCACTGCTCGAACAGCCCAGGTGGAGAGCACTGCTCGAACGGCCCAGGTGGAGTGGACTGCTCAATCTCTTGAACGATGGGTGGAGTGGACTGCTCGACCTCTGGAACAATGACAGGTGGAGGTCCCTGGACCTCTGGAACGACAGGTGAAGTTGTGACGTGCACCTTGGAGACAGCTGGAGCTTTGGCGTGCACCTCCATCCCTGGTGCAAGCACCTTGGATGTGGAGGGAGAGATAGAGGACTGATCAGTACAGGAATCAACAGTGGAGCCCGGCGGAAATAGGCCAGAAGCAGATGGGGGCTACAACTGAGTCCCTCCGTTGGGAGTAAGGCAAGACTCTTTAAGTACAGATATTAATGATACTAAATGAGGTACTTGCCTTAACTCCTGCTCCACTGTTGGCAAGGTCCCTGGTGACTCCACTGCTGAAAAGGGGACTTCCGCCTCTGGGGATGCTGGATGATGGCAGATGCAGAGACCTGACATGCAGCGTCGGGTGAGGGCACCAGGGCAGATGATGTGGGAGCCGGCACTGCAGCTGTGGTGATGGGCGATGCAGCTGCAGTGGAAAACAACATGCCTCCCTTCCAACCCAGACCTCCGCATGCCCAACAAATCCCGTTGTACTCCACAGGGATGGAGGGAATGGCTGCTGACAGCGAGTTGGGGAAAAGAAGCTGCAAAGAGGAGGCTGGCGTTGAGGCTGAGGCTGGTGCGGAGCGAGGAGACGTGCGTAACAGAGCCAGGGAATGTTTCACAGATGGCACTGGGTCCCGCAATGCCGAAACCAGGGGACGCTCTGTTGTCGGCACGTCGCCGGGTTGATCATTAACCCGTGCTTCTCCAACCTCTGGAAAACCGTCCTGAGGTGGTTTACGTGTTCATCTTCGGACGCACTGGTTACCAGGATATCATCCAGGTAGACGAACACAAACGGAAGATCGCGCAGCACCGCGTCCGTCATGCGCTGGAACGTCTGTGCCACTCCTTTTAATCAGAATGGCATGCGCAGAAACTTGAACAAGCCGAAAGGAGTTATTACCGCTGTTTTGGGTATGTCTTCTGTGCGTACTGGGACCTGGTGGTAACCGCGGACCAGGTCTATTTTAGAAAAAATGCGTGCTCCGGCGAGGTGAACGGAAAAATCCTGAATGTGGGGAATCGGGTAGCGGTCACGTGCTGTGGTGTTATTCAACCTGCGGAAATCGCCGCACGGTCGCCATGACCCCTCAGCCTTAGGGACCATGTGTAGCGGGGATGCCCATGGGCTGTTCGATCGCCTGATGATGCCCAACCTTTCCAGGTTGGCAAACTCCTCGCGTGCTATGGCCAGTTTAGCTGCGTCCAAGCGCAGAGGTCGTGCGGAAACAGGCGGCCTGGTGGTGGTGATAAAGTGCTCCACCCCGTGTTTAGCGATGGCCGCTGAAAACGTTGGGACCGTGAGTGCTGGGAACTGAGTGAGCAGTGTGTGGAACTTACTGCCTGGAGCTGTGACGTTGGCTTGTGTTACTGGCCCGGCCCCTCGAGCTGTACAGGGGAGAGAGTCAAAAGACAGTGCATTAACCAGGCGCCTGTTAGCAACATCAACCAGTAAACCATGCGCACACAGAAAATCAGCTCCCAGGATCAGGAAACTCAGTGCTGCTATGACAAAAGTCCACTCGTATGTACGGCTGTGTAGAGATAAAGCCAGTGTTCTCTCACCAAAGGTCTTAATGTCCGAGCCGTTTACTGTTACCAGCCCGGGGCCGCTAGGTCCTGCCAGCTGGTCGGTGTAGGTCGGCAGGATGATGCTCTTCTGGGCTCCGGTGTCTACGAGGAAACGCCTCCCTGAGCGTGAGTCCGCTGGGCTCCGACGCCACCGCGTTCACCATGGGTGCTCTGGTGGTGAGGATGATCCGGTTTGCCTCCTGGGCTAGCGCACGGTAGTCACGCGCGGCCAGCAACGGCGAATTGGCCAGGACTGCTCTCGCCTCTGTTGGAGGGTTCCAGAGGAAAAGGTGGGCAAACAGAAAATGCCCGTCGTCCGTGCCCATTAAAGCCAACATCTTCTCCATCAGATCGACGGCCGAACCATCCCCTAACTCGGAATGCCTCAGGTGCCTCTCTGCTCTCTCACAGTCCGAGAGCGTGTAGCGCCGGGTCAGCGCAGCTTTGAGAGCCTCGTATCTGTCGTGGGCTGGGGGCTTGTCGAGCAGGCTCGCTACCTGCTGAGCTGTGCGAACATCCAGCGCTGCAACCACATGGTAAAACTTGGTGTCGTCTGCCGTTATTCCCCGGAGGGCATACTGGGCCTCGGTGTGGTGGAACCAAGAGCGTGGGTTGTGCTGCCAAAAGTCCGGTAGCTTGACTGAAACAGCACACGCGTTGCTGGGGGTTCCCATCCGGGCCGTCTGTGGGATGCTTGCCGCGTTGCTGGGGCTTCCCGTCTGGGCCGACTCCGGGGTTCTTGCCTCGTGTTCCATAATACATCTAGGGTCACCAGTGTGGAGAGTGTGGGAAATGAGGAGGCCAGTTTACGAACAGACGAAGTTTATTAACACTCTCTTTCAGTGTAACAAACTTTCTCTTAATATCAGTAAAACTAATTCTATTGTATTCCGTTCCAATAAAAAGCCAGACACCAAGGAACTTTGCCCCAGAATTAATGGACAGAATATTACAAGAGTTGGCTCTATAAAATTCTTGGGGGTCCTCATTGATGAATGTCTCAACTTGAAATATCACACTGACGATCTAGCCAAGGAACTGGCCAAATACGCTGCTTTTTTTAAAGTGAGACATTTTCTGCCACATTCAGCACTTCTCACTCTATATAAAACTTTATTTGAGCCTCACTTACGTTACTGCAGTATCATATGGTGTAACACATTTCTAACTCACCTAAAAAAGCTAGAAATTCTCCAAAAGAAAGTCATACATGCCTTATCATGGTCTGAATATAATTCTCCTACTAGTCATCTTTTCCATTGTTATAATCTTCTAAGACTTGCTGAGCATAATTACTTCCAGAATGCCTGTATAATGTATCAGGTTGTCCACTAACTCAACTATAAATTATGTGAACTCATTTCAACCTTCCTTCCCATACACACTTATACTCACTAGAAATAAAACCCAAATTACTGGGAAAAAGCGAAGACTAAAATCCACCAGATTTAGTATTGTGTGCAGAGGACCGCAGATTTGGAATGAGCTTGATGAGAATCTAAAAATGTCACCTTCCATCTACATCTTCAAGAAAAAAATAAAAATGCAACTCCTATCATTATATAATTAATCTGTTATTTGTTACACAAAACTTGCTTACTGGGGAGTTGTTACTCCATTGTAATTTTGTTTTTTATGTTGATATCACTCCAATAGTACTGTATTTCATAACTTGGCTATGTTTCTTGAACTCACCTACTAATTCAATGTAAACAAATGCTGGGATTATGTGCTATGTGTCTATTATATGTTTGACCCTGAACACAAAGACATCAGGCTGATTTCCGTCATCATTTTATTGTAGAAATTACTAAAAGCTTTAAATACTGTAGCTTATTTGGGATGACCCGTTCACACTCCAAATCATTGTGGAAAAAAAGCCTATTGTATACTGCTACTCATGCTGTTGATAATTCATATTGTAATTCATTCATGCTGTTGATAATGTGTGATGTGTGTGTGTGTGTGTGAATAAACTGTTAAACTGTAAATACAGCATGTGGGCTGGAAAATAACTCAAGACAGGAATGGTAAATAAACTCACTGGGAAAATTCCGGATACAAGGATGCCAGTGGGGAAATTTAGACGATGATGTCAAACCAGACAGACACTGCACACTCACATATATATGATAACAAATGATTACAAACAACAGACAGCTGGGGAACAATCAAGGGTAGCATTGAAGTGGCTGCAGGTGAGGAGCACAGGATGGGCGGACCTGCACAAACAATCACAAACAGGGGATGTACATGAAACAGGACAATGCAGAAGTAATACAGAGAGGGCAGTGACTAGGAGTATGGAAAACATGAGGAGCTGAAACAATAGGTTAACAGGTACACACAACGCCTCAGGACCAGACAGGGGATGACACAGAAGACAATAACAGAGGACTCAGGGGAACACAGAGAACAATAAATGCAAATGATAATCATAAATAATCCCAGAAAAACAATAAATAAACATGAAGTGTGGGCCTGATCCTATGATCAAGCCCGATTATGACAGATCTCTTGTTCCTGTTCTTCTTCAGAACTTGGCCTGTATTTGACTGATTTCCTCTTCTGACTTCTGTTCCATTCTCCTGATCAAGATCTTCAACATTATCTTACTGGCATGTGTGATCAAAGAAATTGTTTCCCCTTTCTCTGGTAGTGGTATGAAAATGGTTCGTGTCCAATCTGTGGGCCAGGATCCTGATCTCCATATTTTAACAATTAGTTTGTGGAACAGTTTGATTCCCTCTTCTTCGGAAACTTTCAGAAGCTCAGCAAGTATGCCATCATATCCAAATGTCTGTCCATAAAATAAATAAATAAAAGATGTCTGGCCACCCTTTATTAATTAAATATACTTAAATAAAAAGAAAGTTTAAAACAAATGTGCCGTTAGCCAAAAGGGTGGCCAAATTTTAGCATAGCAGTCTTAGTGCAGCTATTACATGTGGACATTTTGCAATACAATACATACGACATACATGAGAAAAAGTAATAAATTTATGAGGGAGTAACAAAGCCGCCAAAAAAATCAAATAAATTTTGAGAAAATACTCCCAAATTTAAAAGAAAAAAACTACAAGAAAACAAAAAAGCTGAGAATATGTAAAAATTACACGACGTCAGAAATGTAAAGGATTAAATTTGCCAAAATGCTGAGTAATCCTGCAATCACTGAAGTGCATTTTGCTTAACACTGATAATCATTAAAGTAATTAATTTACATTAGTTTGGTATTTGGGTCCAAACCAATACAACAGTGACAATGTTATGTAAAACTGGATGAGTTTGCTGCATTGTGGGTTTATTAGCCATCATGGGTCAAATGATCTCATGCCCTGCAGTGAGAAGTCTTTATTTAACTTATAACAACACAGAAAAGGATTATAACAACATACAAAAGGATTCAGTTGGGGCCAGGCAATTACGATGACGTTATTCTTGATGGTTTGGTGTGCATTACAAATGGCCTTAAGGTGATAAATTAAACTCTTTGTCCTCTTCACACATATTATGACCTGTATCCCTCCTTTCGTGATGACTGTGCATGAGTATTTAGAATGAGTATAGCCACCTGTGGGGCTGAAAAGTGAAGCCGACTTGACACCTGTAGTTCCTCTGGTGTCCACTAGAGGGTGTCTCCAAAAATGAGTCAATCCCCATCGACTACCATGTTAAGTCCAATTTTACAACAGAAATAAACATGTTTACAGTCTGGTATGAAAACAGTATTGATCTGGAGATGATTTCTTCCTCAGCTCCATCCATCCATCCATCCATCCATCCATCCATCTTCTACCGCTTTTCCGGAGGTCCGGGTTGCAGAGGCAGCAGTTCAAGCAGAGAAGCCCAGATTTGCCTTTCCCCAGCCACCTGCTCCAGCTCTTCAAAGAGGATACCAAGGCGTTCCCAGACCAGCTGGAAGACATAGTCTCTCCACCGAGTCCTGGGTCTGCCCCGGGGTCTCCTCCCAGTGGGACGTGCCTGAAACACCTCAAGTGGGAGGTGTCCAGGAGGCATCCTAATCAGATGCCCATACCACCTCAACTGACTCCTTTCAATGTGGAGTCAGTTGAGGTGGTATGCCATTTTTCTCTTTTCTGTAGCTTTTGCCGATTTTATATATACAGTGGTGTGAAAAAGTGTTTGCCCCCTTCCTGATTTCTCATTTTATTTGTATATTTGTCACACTTAAATGTTTCATCAAACAAATTTAAATATTAGATAAAGATAACACAAGTAAACACAAAATGCAGTTTTTAAATGAAGGTGTTTATTATTAAGGGTAAAAAAAAAAAATCCAAACCTACATGGCCCTGTGTGAAAAAGTGATCCCCCCCGTCAAAATATAAATTAAGTGTGGTTTATCACATCTTTGGAAAGCTGAGTTCAATTTCTCTAGCCACACCCAGGCCTGATTACTGCCACACCTGTTCTCAATCAACAGATCACTTCAATAGGACCTGCCCGACAAAGTGAAGTAGACCAAACGATCCTCAAACGTTAGACATCCAAAAAAATTCACGAACAAATGAGAAACAAAGTAATTGAGGTTTTAAAGCCATTTCTAAAGCTTTGGAACTCCAGCAAACCACAATGAGAGCAATTATCCACATATGGCGAAAACATGGAACAGTGGTGAACCTTGGCACGAGTGGCCGGCTGACCAAAATTACCCGAAGAGCGCAGTGCCGACTCATCCAAGAGGTCACAAAAGACCCTATAACAACATCCAAAGAACTGGAGGCCTCACTTGCCTCAGTTAAGGTCAGTGTTCATGACTCCACCATAAGAAAGAGACTTGACAAAATGGCCTGCATGGCAGAATTCCAAGACGAAAACCACTGCTGAGCAAAAAGAACATAAAGGCTTATCTCAGTTTTACCAAAAAACATCTTGGTGATCCCCAAGACTTTTCGGAAAATACTATGTGGTCTGACAAGACATAAGTTGAACTTTTTGGAAGGTGTGTTTGCCATTACATCTAACATAAAAGTAATATAGCATTTCAGAAAAGGAACATCATACCAGCAGTAAAACCTCCTTCCACCAGCAAGGGTATTGAAGATGAAACGTGGCTGGGTCTTTCAGCATGACAATGATCCCAAACACACCGCCCGGGCAACGAAGGAGTGGCTTCGTAAGAAGCATTTCAAGGTCCTGGAGTGGCCTAGCCAGTCTCCAGATCTCAACCCCATAGAAAATCTTTGGAGGGAGTTGAAAGTCTGTGTTGCCCAGCGACAGCCCCAAAACATCACTGCTCTAGAGGAGATCTGCATGGAGGAATGGGCCAAAATACCAGCAACAGTGTGTGAAAACCTTGTGAAAACTTATAGAAAACGTTTGACCTCTGTCATTGCCAACAAAGGGTATATAACAAAGTATTGAGATGAACTTTTGTTATTGACCAAATACTTATTTTACCGAGGAATTTACCAATTAATTCAATAAAAATCCTTCAATGTGATTTTCTGGATTTTTTTTTCTTATTTTGTCTCTCATAGTTGCGGTATACCTATGATGAAAAATGGAGACCTCTGTCATCTTTTAAGTGGGAGAACTTGCACAATTGGTGGCTGACTAAATACTTTTTTGCCCCACTGTGTGTATATATATATATATATATATATACGTATATACAGTATATATATATATATATATATATATATATATATATATATATATAAAATATGTGTGTGTATACTGTATATACTGTATGTACGTGTGTATATATACACACACGTGTGTGTGTGTATATGTGTATATATATGTGTGTATATATGTATATATGTGTGTGTGTATATATACACACACGTGTGAGTGTGTGTGTGTGTGTATATATATATATATATATATATATATATATATATATATATACTGTATATATATATACACTACTGTTCAAAAGTTTGGGGTCACTTAGAAATTTCCTTATTTTTGAAAGAAAAGCACTGTTTTTTTCAATGAAGATAACTTTAAACTAATCAGAAATACACTCTATACATTGCTAATGTGGTAAATGACTATTCTAGCTGCAAATGTCTGGTTTTTGGTGCAATATCTACATAGGTGTATAGAGGCCCATTTCCAGCAACTATCACTGCAGTGTTCTAATGGTACAATGTGTTTGCTCATTGCGTCAGAAGGCTAATGGATGATTAGAAAACCCTTGTGCAATCATGTTAGCACAGCTGAAAACAGTTTAGCTGGTTAGAGAAGCTATAAAACTGACCTTCCTTTGAGCAGGTTGAGTATCTGGAAAAAAATATTATTTCAAATACAAATCATTATTTCTAACCTTGTCAATGTCTTGACTATATTTTCTATTCATTTTACAACTCATGGTCGTAAATAAGTGTGACTTTTCATGGAAACACAAAATAATTGTCTGGGTGACCCCAAACTTTTGAACGGTAGTGTATACCGTACATATATATACTGTATATATATACTGTATATGTGTGTGTGTATATATATATATATATATATATATATATATATATATATATATATATATATATATATATATATATATATATATATATATATATATATATATATATATATATATATATATGTATGTATGTATGTATGTATGTATGTATGTATGTATATGTATACAGACGTGGACAAAATTATTGGTACCCCTCTGTTAATGAAAGAAAAACCCACAGTGGTGACAGAAATAACTTGAATCTGACAAAAGTAGTAAGAAATAAAAAATTCTATGAAAATTAACCAGTGAAAATCAGACAGTGCTTTTGAATTGTGGTTCAACAGAATTATTTTAAAAAACAAACTCATGAAACAGGCCTGGACAAAAATGATGGTACCCTTAACTTAATATTTTGTTGCACAACCTTTTGAGGCAATCACTGCAATCAAACAATTTCTGTAACTGTCAGTGAGACTTCTGCACCTCTCAGCAGGTATTTTGGCCCACTCCTCATGAGCAAACTGCTCCAGTTGTCTCAGGTTTGAAGGGTGCCTTCTCCAGACAGCATGTTTCAACTCCTTCCACAGATGTTCAATAGGATTTAGATCAGGGCTCATAGAAGGCCACTTTAGAACAGTCCAATGTTTTGCTGTTAGCCATTCTTGGGTGTTTTTAGCTGTTTTGGGTCATTATCCTGTTGCAAGATCCATGACCTGCGACTGAGACCAGGCTGTCTGTCACTGGGCAGCACATTTCTCTCTAGATTACCTTGATAGTCTTGAGATTTCATTGTACCCTGCACAGATTCAAGACACCCTGTGCCAGATGCAGCAAAGCAGCCCCAGAACATAACATAACCTCCTCCATGTTTCACAGTAGGGACAGTGTTCTTTTCTTGGTATGCTTCATTTTTGCGTCTGTGAACATAGAGCTGATGTACCTTGCCAAAAAGTTGCAGTTTTGTCTCGTCTGTCCATAGGACATTCTCCCAGAAGCTTTGTGACTTGTCAACATGCAGTTTGTCAAATTCCAGTCTGGCTTTTTTACCTCCGCCAAAGGGGGAGATTATGTGATCATCGGCGTTGGTTTGTCTGTTTGTCTGTTTGTCTGTTTGTTAACAAGATAACTCAAAAAGTTATTGACGGATTTTCATGAAATTTTCACAGATTGTCAGAAATGGGGTATCCTACAGATGATTAGGTTTTGGTGGTGATCCGGATCACCGTCCACAAGAAAACCGCCATTATGCAAAATGCCATTTTCGTGAATAACTACTAAACCACTAATCCTATCATTGTCAATCCAATTGTTGTGAATCCAATTGCTAGTCATATGTTTTCATGGTCAAGGAATCTGAAAACGTACACACAAACACTGTATGGGGGGAACTGTGGCGCTAAACCGCCATTAAGGAAAATGCCATTTTCGTCAATAACTACTGAACCACTAATCCTATCATTGTGAATCCAATTGCTTGTCATATGTTTTCGTGGTCAAGGAATCTGAAAACGTACACACAAACACTGTATGGGAGGAACTGTGGCCGCCATTACGGAAAATGCCATTTTCGTGAATAACTACTGAACCACTAATCCTATCATTGTCAATCCAATTGCTAGTCATATGTTTTCATGGTCAAGGAATCTGAAAACGTACACACAAACACTGTATGGGGGGAACTGTGATCGCCATTATGGAAAATGCCATTTTCGTGAATAACTACTGAACCACTGCTTGTCATATGTTTTCATGATCAAGGAATCTGAAGACTGTATGGGGGGAACTCTGGCACTTGGCGGAGGTCTGCGCTCTCCGAGTACTTTTCTAGTTATGATTTGTTTTCAACAGTGGTGTCCTCCTTGGTTGTCTCCCATGAAGTCCACTTTGGCTCAAACAATGACGGATGGTGCGATCTGACACTGATGTACCTTGACCTTGGAGTTCACCATGAATGTGTTTAGAGGTTGTTCTGGGCTCTTTTGTTACCATTCGTATTATCCATCTCCTCCTGCAGCCACGTCCAGGGAGGTTGGCTGCAGTCCCTTGGATCTTAAATTTCAGAATAATATGTGCAACTGTAGTCACAGGAACATCAAGCTGCTTGGAGATGGTCTTATAGCCTTTACCTTTAACATGCTTGTCTCTAATTTTCTTTCTAATCTCCTGAGACAACTCTCTCCTCTGCTTCCTTTGGTCCATGTTTAGTGTGGTACACACCATGTCACCAAACAGCACAGTGACTACTTGTCACCCTTTAAATAGGCCGACTGACTGATTACAAGTTTGTAGACACCTGTGATGTTAATTAGAGGACACATCTTGGTTGAACATGTCCCTATGGTCACATTATTTTCAATCTTTTCTAGGGGTACCATCATTTTTGTCCAGGCCTGTTTCATGAATTTGTTTTTTAAAATAATTCTTTTGAACCACAATTCAAGAGCATTGTCTGATTTTCATAGGTTAATTTTCATAGAATTTTTATTTATTACCACTTTTGTCAGATTCAAGTTATTTCTGTGACCATTGTGGGTTTTTCTTTCATTAACAGAGGGGTACCAACTATTTTGTCTACGTATATATATATATCTATATCTATATATCTATATATATCTATATCTATATCTATCTATCTATCTATCTATCTATCTATCTATCTATCTATCTATATATATATATATATATATATATATATATATATATATACACACGTATGTACGTATATATATGTACCTCCACTTGTATGTGTGTGTGTGTATATATATATACAGTGGGGCAAAAAAGTATTTCGTCAGCCACCAATTGTGCAAGTTCTCCCACTTAAAAGATGAGAGAGGTCTCCAATTTTCATCATAGGTATACCTCAACTATGAGAGACAAAATGAGAAAAAAAAAATCCAGAAAATCACATTGAAGGATTTTTAATGAATTAATTGGTAAATTCCTCAGTAAAATAAGTATTTGGTCACCTACAAACAAGCAAGATTTCTGGCTCTCACAGACCTGTAACTTCTTCTTTAAGCGGCTCCTCTGTCCTCCACTAGTTAATGTATTAATGGCACCTGTTTGAACTCGTTATCAGTATAAAAGACACCTAACCACAACCTCAAACAGTCAGACTCCAAATTCCACTATGGCCAAGACCAAAGAGCTGTCAAAGGACACCAGAAACAAAATTGTAGACCTGCACCAGGCTGGGAAGACTGAATCTGCAATAGGTAAGCAGCTTGGTGTGAAGAAATCAACTGTGGGAGCAATTATTAGAAAATGGAAGACATACAAGACCACTGATAATCTCCCTCAATCTGGGTCTCCACGCAAGATCTCACCCCGTGGGGTCAAAATTATCACGAGAACGGTGAGCAAAAATGGGGGGGGGGACCTAGTGAATGACCTGCAGAGAGCTGGGACCAAAGTAACAAAGGCTACATCAGTAACACACTATGCCGCCAGGGACTCAAATCCTGCAGTGCCAGACGTGTCCCCCTGTTTAAGCCAGTGCATGTCCAGGCCCGTCTGAAGTTTGCTAGAGAGCATTTGGATGATCCAGAAGAGGACTGGGAGAATGTCACATGGTTAGATGAAACCAAAATAGAACTTTTTGGTAAAAACTCAACTTGTCGTGTTTGGAGGAGAAAGAACACCATACCTACTGTGAAGCATGGGGGTGGAAACATCATACTTTGGGGCTGTTTTTTCTGCAAAGGGACAAGGATGACTGATCCGTGTAAAGGAAAGAATGAATGGGGCCATGTATCGTGAGATATTGAGTGAAAACCTCCTTCCACCAGCAAGGGCATTGAAGATGAAACGTGGCTGGGTCTTTCAGCATGACAATAATCCCAAACACACCGCCCGGGCAACGAAGGGGTGGCTTCGTAAGAAGCATTTCAAGGTCCTGGAGTGGCCTAGCCAGTCTCCAGATCTCAACCCCATAGAAAATCTTTGGAGGGAGTTGAAAGTCTGTGTTGCCCAGCGACAGCCCCAAAACATCACTGCTCTAGAGGAGATCTGCATGGAGGAATGGGCCAAAATACCAGCAACAGTGTGTGAAAACCTTGTGAAAACTTACAGAAAACGTTTGACCTCTGTCATTGCCAACAAAGGGTATATAACAAAGTATTGAGATGAACTTTTGTTATTGACCAAATACTTATTTTACCGAGGAATTTACCAATTAATTCATTAAAAATCCTTCAATGTGATTTTCTGGATTTTTTTTTTCTTATTTTGTCTCTCATAGTTGAGGTATACCTATGATGAAAATTGGAGACCTCTCTCATCTTTTAAGTGGGAGAACTTGCACAATTTGTGGCTGACTAAATACTTTTTTACCTCACTGTATATATATATATATATATATATATACAGTATATATGTATATATATATATATACTACCGTTCAAAAGTTTGAGGTCACTTAGAAATTTCCTTATTTTTGAAAGAAAAGCACTTTTTTTCAATGAAGATAACTTTAAACTAATCAGAAATACACCCTATACATTGCTAATGTGGTAAATGACCATTCTAGCTGCAAATGTCTGGTTTTTGGTGCAATTTCTAGATAGGTGTATAGAGGCCCATTTCCAGCAACTATCACTCTAGTTTTCTAATGGTACAATGTGTTTGCTCATTGCGTCAGAAGGCTAATGGATGATTAGAAAACCCTTGTGCAATCATGTTAGGTCTGCAATGCTGTAATTGCTGCAAATGGAGGATTCTTTGACGAAAGCAAAGTTTGAAGGAAAAAATTATTATTTCAAATACAATTCATTATTTCTAACCTTGTCAATGTCTTGACTATATTTTCTATTCATTTTACAACTCATGGTGGTAAATAAGTGTGACTTTTCATGGAAAACACAAAATAATTGTCTGGGTGACCCCAAACTTTTGAACGGTAGTGTATGTGTGTGTGTGTGTGTGTGTGTGTGTGTGTGTGTGTGTGTGTGTGTGTAAAATATACACACACTTCTCACAAAAAGTTAGGCTTTCGGATGAAATTTATGGAAAATATAAAACGTTCACAGTACAGTGATATTATATCATGAAAGTAGGGCATTTAAGTGGAAGCATGCAATGGTGACTTCCTCATTTCAAACAGTTTAGTGAAACAAAAGCCAACAACAGTGGTGGGTATACCACAACAAAAAATGTCAATGTCTCAATTACTTGTCATATGCCCTTGAGCATCAATTACAGCTTAACAGCGATGTCTCATGCTGTTCACAAGTCGACTTATTGTCTGCTGAGGCATGGCATTCCACTCTTCTTGAAGGGTGGCCCTCAGGTCATTGAGGTTGTGGAGTGCAGGGTTATGAGCCTCTACACAGTGACTCAGCTGATATAGGTTTCCTATGGGATTCAGGTCTGGAGAAAGTGCAGGCCACTCCATTTGAGGTACCCCAGCCTCCAGCAGCTGTTTCTTAATGATGATCCCATGGACTCGGACTTGGATGTGCTGATTCCCGTCCCAGCCGCTTCACACTCAGTAGCAAACCATCCCAGCAAGACCTGTAGGTCATTGCTCGATGAAGCCAACAGGACGACATCATCTGCACACAGCAGAGATGAGATCCTGTGGTGACTGAACAAGATACCCCGCTTCTTGGCTGTGCCTACGAATCCGCCATCAATCCATCTATCCATCTTCTACCATTTTTCCGGAGGTCTGGGTCGCGGAGGCAGCATTTCAAGCAGAGAACCCCAGACTTCCCTCTCCCCAGCCACCTGCTTCAGCTCTTCAAAGGGGATACCAAGGCATTCCCAGACCAACTGGGAGACGTAGTCTCTCCAGCAAGTTCTGGGTCTTCCCCGGGATCTCCTCCAAGTGGGACATGCCCGAAACACCTCAAGTGGGAGGCGTCCAGAAGGCATCCTGATCAGATGCCCAAACCACCTCAACTGGCTCCTTTCAATGTGGAGGAGCAGCGGTTCTACTCTCAGCCTCCCCCGGATGACCGAGCTCCTCACCCTATCTCTAAGGGTGAATCCAGCAATCCTATGAAGAAAGCTTATTTCAGCCGCTTGTATCCGCGATCTCATTCTTTCGGTCATTACCCAAAGCTCGTGACCATAGGTGAGGGTAGGAATGTAGATTGACCGGTAAATTCACAGCTTTGCGTTGCAGCTTAGCTCGCTTTTCACTACAACAGACCGGTACAACGTCCACATCACTGCAGATACTACTCCGATCCATCTGTCAATCTCTCGACCCATTCTCCCCTCACTCATGAATTAGACCCCTAGATACTTAAACTCCTCCACTTGGGGCAGGAGCTTGTCCCCAACCCGGAGAGGACAATCCATCTTTTTCTGGCTGAGGACCATGGACTCAGACTTGGAGGTTGATTCTCATCCCAGCCACTTGACATTCAGCAGCAAACCATCCCAGCAAGACCTTTAGGTCATTGCTGGATGAAGCCAACAGGACATCATCTGCAAACAACAGCGATGAAATCCTGTGGTCACCAAGCATGACACCCTCTGTTCACTGGCTGCGTCTAGAAATCCTGTCCATAAAAATTATGAACAGGATCGGTGACAAAGGGCAGCCCTGGCAGAGTCCAACTCTCACTGGGAATGAGTCCGACCGAGTGTTGGCAATATGAACCAAACTCTCACAGCGGTCGTATAGCTCATAACAACAAGCCCGATACTCCATACTCCTGCAGCACCCCCCACAAAAAACCACGAGGGACGCGGTTGAATGCCTTCTCCAAGTCCACAAAACACATGTAAACTGGTTGGGAAAACTCCCATGAACCCTTGAGGATTCTCGGGAGGGTAAAGAGTTGGTCCGATGTGCCAGGGCCAGGAAGAAAACCACTTTGCTCCTCCTGAATCCGAGGTTCGACCAGTGGCTGGACTCTCCTCTCCAGTGCTTTGGCATAGACCTTCCCAGAGAGGCTGAGGAGCATGATCCCTCTAAAGTTGGAGCACACCCTCCGGTCCCATTTCTTGAAGAGAGGAACCACCACCCCGGTTTGTCATGCCATCTCTGACCTCCATGCAATATTGCAGAGGCATGTTGACCATGACAGCCCTACAACATCCAGGGCCTTGAGGTACTTGAGTACTGGATCTTGTCCACCCCCGGGGCCCGGCCACCAAGGAGCTTTTTAACCACCTTAGCAACCTCAGCCTCTGTGATGGGCGAGTCGTCCCCCTCGTCCTCAAGCCCTGCTTCCTCTGTGGAAGGCGTGTCAGTGTGATTGAGGAGATCCTAGAAGTATTTCTTTCACTGCCCAACGATATCCCCAGTCAAAGTCAGCAGTGCCCCATCCGCACCATACACAGTGTTGACAGGGAGCTGCTTCCCTCTCCTGAGTCACTGGACAGTTTGCCAGAGTCTCTTTGAGGCCAACCGAAAGTCTTGTTCCATGGCCTCACCAAACACCCTCCCACACCCAAGTTTTTTCTTCAGCAACCACCCGAGCTGCATTCCGCTTGGCTTGCCGGTACACCTCAGCTGCTTCGGGAGTCCCACAAGCCAACTAAGCTTGATAGGACTCCTTCTTCAGCTTAATGGCCCCCCTCACCACTGGTGTCCATGACTTGGTTCGGGGGTTGCCACCACATGATGCACTGACAACCTTGCGGCCACAGCTCTGGGCAGCCACTTCAACAATGGAGGTGAACCTAAGGGGCGACCTAGGGTGTCCTGATTCCAGGTGCACATATGGACACTCTTATGCTTGAACATGGTGTTCATCATGGACGAACTGTGGTTTGCACAGAAGTCCAGTAACTTAACACCACTCGGGTTCAGATTGGGCAGGCCGTTCCTCCTGATCACCCCCCTCGGGTTTCACTGTCCTTGTCCATGTGCACATTGAAGTCCCCCAGTAGGACAATGGAGTCTCCAAGAGGAGCACCCTCCAGCACCCCAGCCAAAGACTCCAAAAAGGTTGGGTACTCTGAACCATCATTTGATGCATGGGCACAAATGATGGTCAGGACCCATTTCCCATCGCAAAGGCGCAGGGAAATAACCCTTTCATCCAGCCGGAAAAACTCCAGTATTGAGGCAGCAAGGTGGGGAAATACAAGAATACCCACCCCTGCTCGTCGATTCTCGCCCAAGGCAATTCCAGAATAGGCCAAGCTGCAGCCCCTCTCCAGGAGACTGGTTCCAGAACCAGATCTGTGTGTTGAGGTGAGGCTGACTATATCTAGCCGGTGTCTCTCAACCTCATGCACCAGCTCAGGCTCCTTTCTCACCAGAGAGGTGACATTCCATGTCCCAAAAGCCAGTTTAGGAAGCCTGGGATCGGATCGCCAAGGTCTCTGCCTTCGACCGCCACCTAATTCACATAGCACCGGACCCCCATGGTCCCTCCTGCAGGTGGTGAGCCCACTGGAGGGCGGACCCATATAACTCCTTCAGACTGAGCCCGGCCGGGTCCCATGGGCAGAAACTTGGCCACCAGGCGCTAGCCCCAGTAACCCAATACTACACTGAATCCTTGTTCTAACATTCGTCATGAGTGTCTGTTGGATCGTTCTTAGTCCGGCCTAGGAATCCTGTCCATAAAAATAATGAACAGGATTGGTGACAATGGGCAGCCCTGACAGAGTCCAACTCTCACTGAAAACGAGTCTGACTGAGTGTTGGCGGTACGGACCAAACTCTCACAATGGTTATATAGAGACCAGATAGCTCATAGCAACAAACCCGATACCCCGTACTACTGAAGCACCTCTCCTTTCTTCAAGAGAGGAACCACCACCCTGGTTTGCCATGCCAAAGTTACTGTCCCCAACTTCCACGCAATGTTGCAGAGGTGTATCAGCCATGACAGCCCTACAACATCCAGGGCCTTGAGGTACTCAGGGCGACTCTCATACACCCCTGGGGCCTGGCCACCGAATAATTTTTTAACCACCTTGGAGACCTCAGTCCCTGTGATGGGCAAGCCAAACCCGCTCGTCCTCAAGCCCTGCTTCTTCTGCAGAAGGCGTGTCAACTGGGATTGAGGAGATCCTCAAAGCATTCCTTTCGCCGCCTAATGATATTCCCAGTCGAAGTCAGCAGTGTCCCATCTGCACCATACACAGTGTAGACAGGGAGCTGTTTCCCTCTCTTGAGTCGCCGAACAGTTTGCCGGTACACCTCAGCTGCTTTAGGAGTCCCATAAGCCAACCAAGCTCGATAGGATGTGGCTGCAGGGTGGCGCAGTGGTTAGCACTGCGGCAGCACAGTTTACCCTCGGCCGGGGGATCGCGGGGATCATGAGATCGTGGGTTCGATCCCTGCCCCCGGCCAACAGTGATCTGTGTGGAGTTTGCATGTTCTCCCTGTGTTGCGTGGGTTTACTCTGGGATTTCTCCGGTTTCCTCCTGCATGCCAAAAACATGCAGGTTAGGGATATGGGGCGCTTGCGCACGCAGCGACTGGCAGCTGGTGGCTTGTCACCAGACTGCAAAACAAATCTACCTACGGGTACAAAATAAGTACAAAAAAAAAAAATAGGACTCCTTCAACGTGATGGCCCCCCTCACCACTGTTGTCCACCACTTGGTTTGAGGGTTGCCACCACGAGATGCACCGACAGCCTTGCGGCCGCAGCTCTGGCCGACTGCTTCAACAATGGAAGTGGAGAACATGGCCCATTCAGACTCCATGTCTCCAGACTCCCTCGGAATGTGGTCAAAGTTCTTCCGGAGGTCGGAGTTGAAGACATCCCGGACAGGGGCCTCAGCCAAATGGTCCCAGCACACCCTCACTATATGTTTGGGTCTACCAGGTCTGAATGCCATCCTCCCCTGCCATCGGATCCAACTCACCACCAGGTGGTTATCAGTTGACAGCTCTGCACCTCTCTTTTCCCGAGTATCCAAGACATACATATCTGATGACACAATAACAAAACTGATCATCAACCTGTGACTGAGGGTGTCCTGGTGCCAGGTGCACATATGGACACCCTTATGCTTGAACATGGTGTTAATTATGAACAAACTGTGATTGGCACAGAAGTCCAATAGCTGAACACCACTCGGGTTCACATCGGGCAGGCCATTCCTTCCAATCATACCCCTCCAGGTTTCACTGTGGTTGTCCACGTGCATGAGCCTGTACCATGTGCTGAAAAATACCCCCACACCATGATCCTTCCACCTCCAAACTTCACTATTGGTTTGGTGTTTTGGGGCTGATATGCAGTGCCATTTCTCCTCCAAACATGCTGAGTGTTGTGGCATCCAAAAAGTTCAGTTTTGGTCTCATCTGACCAGACTATTTTCTCCCAGTATTTTACTGGCTTGCCCAAATGTTGTGCATCAAACTTTAAATGAGTTTAGCATGCTTTTTCTTCAGCAATGGAGTCTTGTGAAGTGAGCAGACATAGAGCCCATGTCAGTTGAGTGCATTACTTATTGTTTTCTTTGAAACAGCAGTACCTGCTAACTCCAGGTCTTTCTGGAACTCTTCACAAGTGGTCTTTGGCTCTTGGATAATTCTTCTGATAATTCTTTTGACTCCTGTCAGACATCTTGCGAGGAGCTGCTGGTCATGGCTGGTTTATGGTAAAATGATGTTGTTTCCACTTCTGAATGATGTCTCCAACAGTGCTCGCTGGAACATTCAGCAGTTTAGAAATGTACCTGTAAGCAGTGTCATCATTACGTTTTGCAATAGTAAGGTTGTGAAGGTCTAGAAAGAGCTCTTTCCTTCTACCCATGATGAGTTCTTTGTGGTGTAACAATCTGATATTCACAGTCCTTTTTAAAGGCTGTCAGTCAGGACTTAACCAGGTGAAATTAATTTGTGCTGATGGGGGATGGGATGGTTTCCTAAATTCTGATGGATTACAGCTGGTTTCTTGGCTTTCTATGCTTTTTTGCTCTTCTTTTTCTTCATGTGTTTAATACTTATTCCGTGTCATTCCACTTTATTAAATATAACTTGTTTTGTGAACACCGTTGCCATGATTTCTTTGTATGCATGGTATGGATTACTTGTGTTGCTACTGATATCTGGTGAAAATCTCAGGTCAATAGCTCCATCAGAAATATGTTTAATGAGAAAAATGTTGACATGTTCAATACATTTTCCATTTTCCCCACTGTGTTTGTGTGTGTGTGTGTGTGTGTGTGTGTGTAAATTTTCCATGGATGTAAAGATGAAATTGCTCTTCAAACTGTTGCTGTTTTTTTCCTATTCTTGAAACTATACATCACACAGCCAAGTGCTGAAGACATCATAGCACAGTGATGTTCCAGTATAATGTCACAACCTCTTGTGTGATATTGCTATTAAATGGCTTTGTGTCCACAGGCAGCATCTTCTTCCTCTGCAAGCACCCTGGACCTTTGTTGCAGAGCACAAACACTCCAGCAACAGGTCTCGCCCTGTATCATTTCACACTGTGACTTTCTACTTACTGCGCAACACCTGAACAAACTGGTAAGAAAACACATCCTCCCACACTTTTGCTTTAAAACAAAAATCATTCTGATTGGCTGGTAAGAAATGTGCTGTTGATGAGTGATGCAATGTTCTCAGGGTGCTGTCTTGCCTAACCCGTTAGGTCCAGACTCTTGAACTTTTCCATTTCATTTGGACCAAAGTTTTTAGTGTGAAACCTCTCCCAAACCATTGCTCAGACCAAATAGCTGAAATTTAGCCTGACTAAAAGAGTGATCTCAGTCCAGATCAAACTGAACCTAGCTGGCTAACTACCAATCTGTGGTGAAAGCTAGGGCTGCAACTAATGATTATTTTAGTCGTCAACTAATCTAAGTACTATTTTTTTGATTAGTCGACTAACCACAATTATTTCTGTCATGTCAGCCATCTCTGTTTCCTGTTGGCACGGCTCCTGTTCAGGACTCCAGGTCATGTTTTATCTCACCTGTTTCAACCCGCACACCTGTGAAAATCACTTTGTTTTCAGTTTCTGTCTTAATAGAATGTAGTCTATTATAAAAAGTTCCCATAGCTAAGTAAAATAATGACCCATCAAATATGAGCTAGAAATTTGAACTTGAAAGCTTAATCAGAAGTGTTTTTACAACAGGAGTGGTGGCCTAGAGGTAGAGCATCCGCCTCACAACCGGGAGGTCGGGGTTCAAGTCCTGGCTCGGTCATGCCAAAGACTATATAAAAATGGAACTTCCTGCCGTCCAACTTGGTGCTCAGCAAAAATAGAACGAAGGAGGGAAATGTGGGCAGCAGTGGCTCAGGAGGTAGAGCGGGTCATCTAATAACCAGAGGGTTGGCGGTTTGAGTCCCGCTCTTCCCAGCTATCTTACCATTGTGTCCCTGAGCGAGACATTTTACCTACCTTGCCTCCAGTGTCCATGACACTGTGTATGAATGTGTATAAATGTTCGGTAGGGGTCGGAGAGGCCGTTGGCGTGAATTGGCAGCCATGTTTCCGCCAGCCTGCTCCAGGGCAGCTGTGGCTACAGAGGTAGCTTACCACTATCAATGTGTGTCTGGAGTGAATGAATAATGGACTTACTGTAAGTGCTTCAAGATGTCACTTGACATGTAAGGTGCCATATAAATCTATCCATCCATCCATCCATCTTCTACCGCTTTTCCGGAGGTCCGGGTCGCGGAGGCAGCAGTTCAAGCAGAGAAGCCCAGACTTCCCTCTCCCCAGCCACCTGCTCCAGCTCTTCAGAGGGGATACCAAGGCGTTCCCAGACCAGCTGGGAGACATAGTCTCTCCACCGAGTCCTGGGTCTGCCCCGGGGTCTCCTCCCAGTGGGACGTGCCTGAAACACCTCAAGTGGGAGGCGTCCAGGAGGCATTCTAATCAGATGCCCGTACCACCTCAACTGACTCCTTTCAATGTGGAGGAGCAGCGGTTCTACTCTGAGCCTCTCCCGGATGACTGAGCTCCTCACCCTATCTCTGAGGGTGAGTCCAGCAATCCTACGGAGAAAGCTCATTTCAGCCGCTTGTATCCGCGATCTTGTTCTTTTGGTCATTACCCAAAGCTCGTGACCATAGGTGAGAGTAGGAACATAGATTGACTGGTAGATCGACAGCTTTGCCTTAGAACTAAGCTCCCTCTTCACCACAACAGACCGGTACAACGTCCGCATCACAGCAGATGCTGCTCCAATCCGTCTGTCGATCTCTCGCTCCATTCTCCCCTCACTCGTGAACAAGACCCCAAGATACTTAAACTCCTCCACTTGGAGCAGGAGCCTGTCCCCAACCCGGAGAGGACAATCCACCTTTTTCCGGCTGAGGACCATGGACTCGGACTTGGAGGTGCTGATTCTCATCCCAGCCGCTTCACACTCAGCGGCAAACCGTCCCAGCAAGAGCTGTAGGTCATTGCTGGATGAAGCCAACAGGACAACATCATCTGCAAACAACAGAGATGAGATCCTGTGGTCACCAAGCATGACACCCTCCATTCCCTGGCTGCGCCTAGAAATCCTGTCCATAAAAATTATGAACAGGATCGGTGACAAAGGGCAGCCCTGGCGGAGTCCAACTCTCACTGGGAATGACTCTGACCGAGTGTTGGCAATACGAACCAAACTCTCACAACGGTCGTACAGAGACCGAATAGCTCATAACAACAAGCCCGATACCCCATACTCCCGAAGCACCCCCCACAAAAATCCACGAGGGACGCGGTCAAATGCCTTCTCCAAGTCCACAAAACACATGTAAACTGGTTGGGCAAACTCCCACGAACCCTCGAGAATTCTCGAGAGGGTAAAGAGCTGGTCCGATGTGCCACGGCCAGGACAAAAACCACATTGCTCCTCCTGAATCCGAGGTTCGACCAACGGCCGGACTCTCCTCTCCAGTACCTTGGCATAGACCTTCCCAGGGAGGCTGAGGAGTGTGATCCCTCTAAAGTTGGAGCACACCCTCCGGTCCCCTTTTTTAAAGAGAGGAACCACCACCCCGGTTTGCCATGCCAAAGGCACTGCCCCCGACCACCACGCAATGTTGCAGAGGCGTGTCAACCATGACAACCCAACAACATCTAGGGCCTTGAGGTACTCAGGGCGAATCTCGTCCACCCCCGGGGCCCGGCCACCAAGGAGATTTTTAACCACCTTGGCGACCTCAGCCCCTGTGATAGGCGAGTCATCCCCCTCGTCCCCAAACCCTGCTTCCACTGTGGAAGGCGTATCAGTGGGATTGAGGAGATCCTCGAAGTATTCCTTCCACCGCCCGACGATGTCCCCAGTCGAAGTCAACAGTGTCCCATCCGCACCATACACAGTGTGGACGGGGAGATGCTTTCCCCTCCTGAGCCGCCGGACAGTTTGCCAGAATCTCTTTGAGGCCGACCGAAAGTCTTGTTCCATGGCCTCACCGAACTCCTCCCATACCTGGGTTTTTGCTTCAGCAACCACCCGAACTGCACTCCGCTTGGCCTGCCGGTACACCTCAGCTGCTTCGGGAGTCCCACAAGCCAACCAAGCTTGATAGGACTCCTTCTTCAGCTTAATGGCCCCCCTCACCACTGGTGTCCACCACTTGGTTCGGGGGTTGCCACCACGAGATGCACCGACCACCTTGCGGCCGCAGCTCTGGGCCGCCGCTTCAACAACAGAGGTGGAGAACATGGCCCATTCAGACTCCATGTCTCCAGACTCCCTCGGAATGTGGTTGAAGTTCTTCCGGAGGTGGGAGTTGAAGACCTCCCGGACAGGGGCCTCAGCCAGACGCTCCCAGCACACCCTCACTATACGTTTGGGTCTACCAGGTCTGAATGGCTTCCTCCCCTGCCATCGGATCCAACTCACCACCTGGTGGTGATCAGTTGACAGCTCTGCACCTCTCTTTACTCAGGTGTCCAAGACATACGGTCGCAGGTCTGATGATACGATAACAAAATCGATCATCGACCTGCGACCTAAGGTGTCCTGGTGCCAGGTGCACATATGGACACCCTTATGCTTGAACATGGTGTTTGTTATGGACAGACTGTGGTTAGCACAGAAGTCCAATAACTGAACACCACTCGGGTTCAGATCGGGCAGGCCGTTCCTCCCAGTCACCCCCCTCCAGGTTTCACTGTCGTTGCCCACATGCGCATTGAAGTCCCCCAGTAGGACAATGGAGTCTCCAAGAGGAGCACCCTCCAGCACCCCAGTCACAGACTCCAAAAAGGGTGGGTACTCTGAAACATCATTTGGTGCATAGGCACAAATGATGGTCAGGACCTGTTTCCCAACCCGAAGGCGCAGGGAAGCAACCCTTTCGTCCACCGGGGAAAACTCCAATATAGAGGCAGCAAGGTGGGGTGATACAAGAATACCCACCCCTGCTCGTCGCCTCTCGCCCGGGGCAACTCCAGAGAAGGCCAAGCTCCAGCTCCTCTCCAGGAGACTGGTTCCGGAACCGGAGCTGTGTGTTGAAGTGAGGCCGACTATATCTAGCCGGTATCTCTCAACCTCGTACACCAGCTCAGGCTCCTTCCCCACCAGAGAGGTGACATTCCACGTACCAAAAGCCAGTTTAGAAAGCTTGGGATCAGTCCGCCAAGGTCTCCGCCTTTGACCGCCACCTGATCCACATAGCACCGGACCCCCATGATCCCTCCTGCAGGTGGTGAGCCCACTGGAGGGCGGACCCATGTAACTCCTTCGGGCTGAGCCCGGCCGGGTCCCATGGGTGGAAACCCGGCCACCAGACGCTAGCCTTCGAGCCCCTCCCCCAGGCCTGGCTCCAGGGTGGGGCCCCGGTAACCCCATACCGGGCGGGGTACACTGAATCCTTGATATACAATTCATGAGAGTCTGTTGGATCGTTCTTAGTCTGGCCCTTCACCCAGGACCAGTTTGTCTTGGGAGACCCTATCAGAGGCAAATTGCCCCAGACAACATAGCTCCTGGGATCACATATAAATCTAATCCATTATTATTATTTAGCAACACAATTAAATAACAGACATTAAAATGCAGTCTGTTAACCTACAAAATAAAGAAATTAAACTCAAATATCAGCTTCTGCTACAGTATAGAGGGCTGTTGTAATTCTGCGTATTCATAACAAACAAAGAGTATTATTATTCCAAAGAGTAATAATAATATTCAACTCCATTAAAGTAAAAAAAAAAACCCAAAACAAGCTAATCCACCCTGTTTAAAACCTTGATGGATCTGGAGTTTAAAAGTTCAGTTAGGCTTCCGATGAAAATTAAAAAAAACTTCTTCCAATCCAAAATAACAGTTTACAAATGCTTTAAGTTACAGTGCAGCAAGATGAGCCTTCACTACACATACAGTTAAATATTTAAGCTGTTTTAATTCATTTACAGTATGATGATTATGGTTATCTTTTTTTAATTAAATTACATATAATGGTATTTGAATTTCCTGAGATGCACTAATATTCAGCATGAGGGCTAATATTACCGCGATAATAATAGAGAAGAAGAAAAAGACTAATCTACTCCTGTCTTTCACTCATTTACTGCTGTTAACACGTTATCCAGCATAACTGAAACATCTTAGTCGTCAGCAGCTGTCATCCATGAGAGATTATTGTCCGACAGGTAAAATAACACAAACAGCACATGCTAACAGTTTAATCAGTTTTCTAAAGCTGAGACAGTCGCTCACTGAAAATAAGAAGTGCTAACTTTACTCACTAAAACTAGCAAACCTTACTGGTGTGGTGTTTAGAAGTAGCCCGACTTCAGTCATTCATCACCGTGGCGGAGCGCAGCGAATGTCCGCTGACAGGCGGCTGGAGATGGGGGAACAGAGCGGAGGAGGAGGCGCGATATGACATCTCTGCTTCACAGAGTTGACATTTAACTTGTTTCATTTGTTTATTTTTGGTAAAATCCTCCCATACTTTGGAAACTTTTGGCCTTCTGTGTGATTTTCTCTCTGTGTTGCTCTACTTCAATGCAAGTTAAACGGAACATTTCCGTGGCATGCACATAAACTTTAAAATTAAGCGATGCATCAACAGTAAAAATCTGCATCGAAGAATTTTTATGATCGGCATCATCATCGACATCGGCTAATCATTGCAGCCTTACTGAAACAAAGGTCATCAGGACAACAGGGCACTGGCGCATCGCGTAAAGTTGTTTAGTTCGCTTGAATAAGGAGCAGGCTGAAACCAAACCTAACTGGACCAAATGTAGACAAAGTAACAAAAAATGTGAACCTTGGTGTGGACTTTCAGGTGTGAAGATGCCCTAAAAATGAAACTTATTTTTAAACTCTCAGCCCGCTCGGTGCAGCTGACTGCAACGCTCGGCTACAGTACGCTCCGCTTCCAGTGGGAAGAAACATCGTCTCTGGAAACACACCCTTACACAACAGTTCCACAAACACAAATTATTAAAGGGGACATGATAAAAAATTTCACTTTTTCAGTGCTCTTCTGTATCTATTTGGGGATCTGGAGTGGCCACCAAGCCTGTTTGCTCCACCCTGTTCTCGGCGCCTCGTGGGAACTGCCAAGACGTGTCCACTTTCAGCATTTTTTTTTTCAACCAAATCTGTATATTTGCAAATAAACGTGAAGGAGTCTAAACATAAGCACGCCACAGCTGTTTGAATCCATATTCGCCTGCCTTCAAGTCCGTCAGATAACGCGCCGCTCCACCCACCTCCCTGTCTGACTCTGTAACTATATCTGTTCTTACCTTCCTGTGGAAACAAATAAAAGCTCTCCGGCAACACACACCAACATAAAGCGGGAGGCATGGCTCACATAATCGTTTGAGACTGGGACAAACTCGGCCCATTGATATCTGTGTATTTATTACGCCTGTGGCAATATAAGGCAGAGCAGAGTGAGATATCAGCTTTCCCCGGCGCTCAGAGAGAGAGAGAGAGTTTAAGATAAAGGATATTTAATATCCAGTGCACATAGGCAGAGGGGCCTAAGCCTCTAATAGCACTTGGGGTTTCTGAGCAGGTAATGCCTTCATCTTTGTCTAAACACACTTTTATGGACTTTAACTGTAATGATATAAAGAGAGAGGGGGGTCACAGATAAATGTGGCGTAATGGCTCAGAGCTGAAGATTAGCCATGTATCATGTCTGGGGGGATAATGCTTCAAGGCAGCTCCTCCGAAAAAGGTGTTATCTGGAGCTGGTGGAGAGACGGCGGAGGTGCGCGTGCACACTCCTGTTAAATAATGACCTCCTCCTCGCCGCCGCCTTTTCTTTAACGGCGCTTTGCATCTTGTCACATCGCGTTAGAATCAGCCGCCAACAAACATCGGCGCCTCCCAGGACAAGCGTTACCTTCGCTTATTTAGTGTCTGAATGATAATGAGGGCCTATATCATTTACATCAGACCGTGAATTTAAAGAGGAGGGGGGAGGGGGCATTCATGTGTTTCCTTCAGGTGGTCTGTTCTTCCATTGGGGGGGGGGGGGGGGGAAGGAGCCAAAACCCGAAGCATAACCGACTGGCTGAGTGGGGGGAAACAATAGTGTTGTTGTCCTAATTATGCGCCGGGGTGATGCATTATTTACCGAAGCGGCATACATCGGCAGGGATGGATATGAGTAAAATAATTTATGATAAGATTCCTCCATTTCTCTGTGTGAGTGCCTGTCCTCCGCCTCACTTTAAATCAAATGTCAATAAAAGCCGAAGTTAAAAAAAAAATCATGCTAAAAAATGGACAACAGGCCCTTTCAGAAAGAATGGGTCTGATGTAACATTAACAGGTTATTTTGAACCGTGAACCATGCAAAGCTACTATGATAGCATTTAAGTTTTGAACAGTTGAGACTGAAATCAAAAGATTACAATTCCCTTAAAGAAAAAAATAGACAAAATAGCTTGTTTTAGGAAGAGGGTGAACCCAAGGGCTGAACAAATGTCTGGTGTAAAATACATGCAGAAATGAGATTTTCACCAGATATCATTAACAACCCAAGTAATCCATACATGCAAAGCAAGGCAACTGTGTTCACAAAACAAGTTATTTTTAATAAAGTGCAATGGCACAGGGAATAAGTATTGAACACATGAAGAAAAAGAAGTGCAAAAAGGCATAGAAAGCAAGAAACCAATTGAAATCCATCAGAATTTAGAAAGCCATCCCATCCCACATCAGTGCAAATCAGTTTCACCTGGTTAAGTCCTGACTGATAGCCTTTTAAAAGGTCTGTGAATATCAGATTGTCACACCACAAAGAACTCATGATAGGTAGAAGCAAAGAGCTCTCTCTAGACCCTCACAGCCTTATTGTTGCAAAACATGACATTGGTTACAGGAACATTTCTAAACTGCTGAATGTTCCAGTGATCACTGTTGGAGGCATCATTCGGAAGTGGAAAGAACATCATTATACCATAAACCGGCCACGACCAGGAGCTCCTCACAAGATTTCTTACAGAGGAGTCAAAAGAATTATCAGAAGAGTTATCCAAGAGCCAAAGACCACTCGTGGAGAGCTCCACAAAGACTTGGAATTAGCAGGTACTGCTGTTTCAAAGAAAACAATAAGTAATGCACTCAACCGACATGGGCCCTATGCCCGCTCACCTCGCAAGACTCCATTGCTGAAGAAAAACCATGTTGAAGCTCATTTAAAGTTTGCTGCACAACATTTGGGCAAGCCAGTAAAATGCTGGGAGAATGTAATCTGGTCAGATGAGACCAAAACTGAACTTTTTGGATGCTACAACACACAGCATGTTTGGAGGAGAAATGGCACTGCACATCAGCCCCAAATCACCAAACCAACAGTGACGTTTGGAGGTGGGACCATCATAGTGTGTGGGTGTTTGGGTGTTTTTCAGCACATGGTATAGGCAGACTTCATATAATTGAAGGAAAGATGAATGGACAAATGTACAGAGACATCCTTGATAAGAATTTGTTGCCATCTGTCAAGATGCTGAAGATGAAACGAGGATGGACATTTCAGCAAGACAATGATCCCAAACACACAGCCAAGGAAACTCTGAACTGGCTCCAGAGAAGGAAAATAAAAATGCTAGAATGGCCCCGTCAGTCACCTGACCTGAATCCAAGTGAAAATCTATGGAATGAACTGAAGATCAGAGTTCATAGAAGACATCCACGGAACCTTCAAGTTTTGAAGACTGTTTGTATGGAAGAATGGGCTAAAATCACTGCTGAACAATGCCTGGGCCTAGTTTCTTCATGCAGGAGAAGCTGTTATTACCAGCAAGGGCTTTTCTACTAAATCCATCCATCCAGATCGGCAGTCCATCCCAGGGCCAACACAGAGAGACAAACAACCATTCATTCTCACATTCATACCTAAGGACAATTTAGAATCCCCAGTTGAAGCCAGTTAACCTAACCTCCATGTCTTTGGCCTGTGGGAGTAAACCGGAGTAAACCCATGCAGACACGGGGAGAACATGCAAAATCCACACGGAAGGGTCACAATGGTCAGGAGGTGGGATCGAACCCATGATGGTCAGGGGTGGAATTGATCCCGTGACCTTCTTGCTGTGCTGCCACAGTGCTAACCACTGCTCCAACGAGCTGCTTTTCTACTAAATATTAAATTAATTTCATGAAGCGTGTTCAATACTTATTCCCTGTGTCATTTCACTTTATTAAATAAACTTGCTTTGTGAACACAGTTGCCTTGATTTCTTTGTATTTAGGGATTACTTGGATTGTTACTGATATCAGAAATATGTTTAATGAGAAAAAGGTTGATGTATTCAATACTTATTTTCCCTACTGTAACTTCTCCAAAGAAGCAGTAGACAAAACAGCTTGTTTCAGGCACAGGATGAACCAAAGGGCAAAACAAATGTCTTGTGTAAAATAAATACAATAAATATCGGCATGAGAAAAACTGGTCTTATATGAAGGTTCTAAAATGGCTTATTTCAGACAGAAAATTATCTGGGGGAGGAGTTTGTCAGGTTGATACAGCCTATTTTAAAGTTGTGTACCATGTAGAGCTACTATAATGATATCAAAGTTTTTTAAAAAAATGACTGAAATTAGAAGAATAAGTCTTCTTTAAAGAGACAGTAGCTAAAACAGCTTGTTTTTGACAGGATGAAATAAAGTGCTGCACTAAGATCCAATATAAGCTAAATACTGCTTATTTTAACTGTGAACAATGCTAATGTATTTTAATGTTCCAGGAATATGACAAACAAAAATAAAGCAAACAAAAGGTAAACATGCTTATTTCAGACAGAGGATGAAATATGGTGTTCTAAATGTCCATACTTTGTGTTTTGAGCTAGTAACCAATCAACAATACTTTAATTAAATAAATTTTCTATGGAGATTGAGATTAGAAGAATAGGTGTGAAGAACAGAATAATGCTAAAATAGCTTATTTTAGGCTGCATTCATACCAGGATAGTCCGGGGCTCTTAGTTCGATTGGGTGGGGAATGCCAAGAATTTTCACATCTTCGTTTGGTTTGGTTTGGTTTGGTTTGGTTTGCATTCACGCTGCAGCGGACCAATCTGCCTGGACAACGTCACGCAGTTACAACAACTGCTCGTTTGGGGTGCTGTAGCTGAAACCACCACTGACCAGGAAGAAAAAAATCTCTGCGAAGAAGAAAAATCTGGCACATTGACTGGCTAGGACTGAAAACGGAAATCCGTTCCCTTCAGCTGGGTTGTTTGCCCACCACATGAGACATTTTTTAACTTTTCTCCTTGGCTTTTTCTGGTAAAAGGATTTCTTGGATCTGCACGGTTGTCTTTATTGTTATTTATTATCTGAAATGTACTACGGTAAACGCCACTTCCTCTTCTCAGACTACGTGTTGCTATGGTTACACAAACGCTGAGGGGCAATTCCGCACTTTGGTCAGCTGGATAGTCCGTTTGGATTCACACTGCAAGCGGAGTGCACCAGACTTTGTTTGCAAGAGAACCGAGACCCCCGTTCTCAGGCGGACCAGACTTGGCTTGTTTGGTGCGCACCAGAGTTTGAACGTGTGTTCAGAAGGCACCAAACGAACTGAACTATCCGTGGATAGTCCTTTGGTCCAGACCAAACAGTGGCCGTGTGAATGCGCCATTAGACAGATAATGAACCAAAGGGTAGCACTCATGTTGTAAGGTAAACACAGCTTTTTTCCAACTGTAACTAGGTGTCATTTAAAAATAAAGGGTCTAAAATGGCTCATTTCAGACTGAGAATTAACCCAGTAGAAGAAAATCAGACTGATTTTCAACTGCGAGTCATGCAAAGCAGAATAATTTATAAGATTCTCCTCTCCCTGTGTCCTCCACCCTTCTTTTAAATCAACCTTCAATAAAAACGAGCCACCCTCTTTTCATTTCACACAGACGCCTTCCTGAAACCAACCTGGACGAAAAAAAATCAGCAGATAGTGCAGGGTCAAAACAACAAAACAGGGACTGTAACTCTATAACTCACCTGCTGCTGCGGCAGAGCCCGGGCTCCGGTCCACACGTGCATGCATTCGCCTGATTTCATGCACATTCCTGCGTGTGTTTGTGTGCCACCTCCGGCTAATGACAGATGCAATAAAACATTTGTAAAGGATGGGCCCATCCATCACGGTATGCGCAGGGCGAGGAGCCAGGCTAAGAGCACAAACAAGAGTCCTCAGCACAGGGCAGAACGCTGGTGGTGGGGGGGTAACTAAATTTATATCATATTACACAGTGAAATGTGACCTCGTAACGACATCAGGGAAATTCAATCAAGTCCTTGACTCAGTATTACTTAAGGTAAACCAGTGTCCTTCCTGAAATGAGAAAATTTAATACACCGTTGTTGTTTTTTACTACTGATTCAACTCTGGATACAGTTTGTGTGACAGAAGCCAAAAGTGGAAAAAGATTTTATTGCTGAGAATCTGAAAAGAGCAGCTGAAATAAGCCACATTATAAAGATTCAGCAAGTCAAGAGTCTCAGAACCTTCAGGGTGAAAACATCAAAATGGTGGCTTATTAGACATAAGAGACAGAGCGATTAAGACACCAATGTATTTAAATTATCCTTCAGAAGCCAGTAACGTGACTGTGTTTTCACACTATATAAACCATAGCCAGAGGTGCTGCATGCAGACAGGCAAGGCTGGCAAACGCATTGATACTTTGAATCACAACAGCAGGGACAATGTGGAGAGTTTACAATGAGAGCAGTAAGCTGGCGCAGAATTCCCTGAAAGGGTCCCACCTCTTACGCTTGTGAGTACCGATGCACGTCTTATGTAAACAAACAAGTGAGAGCGGTTGCATCAAAATAAAATGAAGTGTCTGGCAGTGACAAAAGAAAGAAGAAAAAACAGGAAGTGGACAAAGAAAGCAAGACAGTGGTAAGTAGTGCAAATAATACAGTACCTAGCCAGCATGCCAATGTGGGCCCAAAGACAGGTTAAACTTGTCTTATAGGTTCCATGTGGGTTTACCCACTTTATACCCACCTGGGACCTACATGGGTTTAATATGAGTAAGCAGGTTTCAGTAACACTTGAGCAATAGGCAAAATTATGCAAAAAAGTCACAAATTTATGAGAAAAAAATTTATAAGAAACAAAGTGACAAATTTGCCAAAAATTGTAGCAAATTTATGAGAAAAAAGTCACAAATTTATGAGGAAAAAAGTGAAAAATTGTGAGGAAAAAAGTTGCAATTACAAGAAAAAAAATTGTGAAAGTACTTGAAGAGTTACAAACTTAAAAGAAAAATTTTGCAAATTTACAAGAAAAGTCACAAATTTATGAGGGAAAAAATTAGAAAAATTTGCAAATTTTAAAAAAGTAGCAAATATGATTAAATAAACTGAAAATTTTTCAGAAAAAAAAGTCACAAATTTATGAGGAAAAGTTGTAATTTTACAGAAAAATAAATTGAACATTTTTCTAAAAGTTCCAAATTTACAAGAAAAATGTCACAAATTTATGGGAGAAACTCACAAATTTACAAGAAAACAGCAAATTTACAAGGAAAAAAAGTCACAAATTTATAAGAAAAATTTGGAAGATTACAGTAGACTGGAGTGGTGGCCTAGAGGTCGAGCAGCCTGTTGTGTTAGAGCTTGAGCTCTTATTTGCGTGGTACGGGTGGTGACTCGAATCGGGCAGCGGGCAGGAGGGGCGGTCTCTTTGCCACCTCTTCTGCCTGACGGCTGCGCCAGTGCTGTAAAGTGCCTCTCTAATAAAAGTGTGTTAAGTTCGACACCTGGCCTCGTCCTTGGCTCCATATGCAGACATAACACAGCCGCCCCTCAACCGGGAGGCCAGGGTTCAAATCCTGGCCGCGTCGTGCCAAAGACCATATAAAAGTGGAATTTCCTGTTGTCCAGCTTGGTGCTCAGGAACGGAGGAGGGAAAATGTTGGTTACCCAGCCACAGGGGTGCACCAAAGCCAATGTACTCCCTGCGCCGGTCCCAAGCCTGGATAAAATGGGCAGGGTCGCATCAGGAAGGGCATCTGGTGTAAAAACGCAAGCTTCAACTGTAAGGATATGGCAGATACGTCCAAGTCTGCCATAACAACTCGTCTAACCCACTAGTAGTGGAAAAAATGGACTTTAAAAGAATTGTTTTTAAAAAAAGTGGCAAATTTGTGAGAAAATTCCAAAATTACAAGAAAAAACTTTGAGAAAAAAGTTGGTAATTTACAAGAAAAAAAATCACAAATTTATGAGAAAAAGTTGCAAATTTACAGTAAAAATAGTTGCAAATTTATGAGTTTCAAATTTTCAATAAAAATTTATGAAATTACAGGAAAAAGTCACAAATTTACAAGAAAATAGCACATTTATGAGAAAATAAGTAAAAAAAAAATAGGTAAAAAGGTAAAGTCCATGTGGGCAATGACAGATGGGGCCACCATGGAATCCATGAACAGTTTTAAACCTTCGGTGAGGCCCACATGGACACGCCTGCTGTGTAGTTAATTTAGTTCATCACCCTTATAAAAGTGATGAATGGTGGGAGGAGCGCCCCTCCCACCCCCAAATTTTTGCCTAGCTAAACCGTAGTCTGTATATGGATGCCATACTGCCACTTACCTCCATTTGTAGAAAAGTGAAGCTCTTCTTCTTGGGTTTAAAGTGTTGCCATGTTCTGCATTTGACCGAGTCTGTGCAGTATAGCATCAGCAAAGCAAAGCCACATCTTCAAGTTTCTATGAAAAAAGTCACCCGTAAATTAAAATATTATGAAAAAGTAAAAACAGTTTGCAGTATAATTCAAAAGAGGCTTCTAAATCTGACCCTTCTGTGTGGAGTTTGCATGTTCTCCCTGTGTCTGCGTGGGTTTACCCCGGGTACGCCGGTTTCCTCCCACAGGCCAAAAACATGCAAGTTAGGTTAATTGGAGACTCTAAAGTGGCCCTAGGTGTGAATGTTTGTGTGAATGGTGAAGGGACCGGTGCTGCACCGTGGCTGCCTCATCCATCCACATGGATGCCCTGAATTTCCCTCTGGGATTAATAAAGTACAAAAATAAATCTACTCAGTTAACTGTTGCTAAGCACCTCATTAAGCATAATATCAAAAAGAATGGGCCTATTGTCATTTCACAAACATAAACCAATTAAATATCGTCCAGTGCAGCAGTCACTGTTTATAATACATACCAGTCACCTGTTGAGTAGGATTTGTGGTCACTGTGACATCACGCCGGTGGTAGTTAGCATACTGGTGATGTTGCTTCTGCACACTTTGCTCACTTTTTCCTTGGCATTTTCAGGTGAAATAAAGAGTCCATCGCCACAAAGGTATTGTGGTTTGTTCATCAAAATAATAAATTCAACTCTAGCTTGTCTTTTTTTAACAGACGTGAAATATCTTGCGGATGTTTACAAAGGTAGGACTTCTGGGTCACGGAGGTAGGATTTCTTATCAAACAGCGCCTCACTGTGGAAATTAAGGTATCCAATATGGTAATACAATTCTCACATAACTGTAAGAAGCCACTGGTTGAGTCAGCTGTAAATTTGTTATTTCGTAAGTAATGGTTACTAGAACCCCTTTGAAGCGGAGTGACACATATCCAGTGAAACAATGGAGTGCGATTAAAGGGGAATATACTGTAGTACCTCCTGGAATACATGCTATCCAATTAAATTGCTCAGTTGGACCTAACTGTTGTATAGTATAGCTCATGTCATTTTGGCCTGTTTTTTTTACACCCCCCCCCCCCCCCCAATCCTGACTCAGGTACCAGAGCCATTAGCATGGCTAGGTTAGTGACCAGCTAATGTTAGCAGCCCAATCAACCCAGATATTACAGCCAAAAACTAGCAAAATAAGGCAGAAGGGAGCAAGATGTGTAACTGACTGAATTAATGAACAAGCTGGTCTATTAAGGTGACTACAATTAATTGAAAAGAGCCATATAAATCTGTGGTAGCTCTGAATTGCATCACTAACCTTGCCATTCTAATACTCTTTGTACCTGTGTTATACCTGGGAAAATTAGGTCAGAATGACATGAAACATATTCGTGACTGTGGATTAATGAATGAGCTGGACCCACAGATGCCTAGTGGGGTGACTGAAATTTACAGATAATCCAGGATTTCCACTGATTCCCGATGCGGTCCGTTGCGGATGCAGTGCAGGCGGAGTCTTGCGTCCATCCTTACCAGCTCCGTTTGTGTTTTGAAGCAGCATAGATAAGAGCAGGGTTCAAAATACAAGATCGTGTGAGAATTATATAAAATAACGCAAGCTCTTGAGAAAGACCCGAGAGAGACTGAGGAGGACCAATTACGATCACGTGATAACAAGGAAGTGTGATGTACCGGCTCTCCACCTGATTTTTGTGCTCTAATAATATGTAAGTAGCCCATTAATTTCAATTCTGTGAAGTGTTTGTATGTTTTGTCAAAGTTACCTTTTGTGACAGTGGTAGTAGACCTCAGAAAATAACACGCAATCCTAAATAGTTTTTATAGTGAGCAAACAGTTATTAAATACAGCAGATACTGGGGCTTTTCCTTGCGGATCCAAATCTGATGAGCTGGATTCATTCCACAGTGGTCCAGACCAGGTGGGGAGTAGAACATTAATTAGAATGGGAACTATTTGCTGCAGAGACCGGATCACAGCCATAGTGGATCGCATTCGGAGTCAGTGGAAGTCCTGGGTCAAAACTACAGCTATGTGAGTGCTGAGGTTCAGTGGGAACTTCCTGCTCTCCTCAGAGGAGAGGGCTTACCAGGCTATCCAGGAGGCGGGTCTGTATCAGGTCTGTTAAAACTACAGTCACAAAGATTCTTACGAATGATGGGTGTGTAAGAATCTCCCAGCTCCTACAAATTCTGGAGTTCGCAGACATTCATGAAGGGGGCCATAGTTTCTTATGGCTGCTGTTCAATTCGCAAGAGCAACTTGAGGCATTCTTGAGAAATGAGGTGCTTTTCTGTCGTACGATGGCCCTAGAGTTCTTACATTCTTCTTATGGGTGCCTTGGGAAACTTCCTACGGCATACCTACTGCCATCTTATGAAAGTTTTTGTGAAACTCACGGCACTCTCAAGTCGGTCAGAAGATCTTATGGCTTACAGCACATTTTGTCGACACAAATGTTGCACGAATGACGTACTTCTGCCTTGTGAGCACCTCACTACCGCCGTATGCACCCTGTACGAATCTCCGTACAAACGGGGATTCTTACAGAGTTTCCTACGACCGTTGTAAGGGGCCCTCAAGAACAACTTGAGGTGTTCTTGAGGCTTACTTATGGTCAACATCTTTCGTAGTTCTTACATTGTTCCCATGGCATTCGTATGGCTGCCCTACGGTGAGGGGTTTTCGTGGGGTGTTCATAGAAATTTTGGACAAGACTATCAACCTGGCCACAAACTTATTAACAGTCTACGTACGCTGGATTCTCCTACGGCCGCCTTTAGAAAGCCATACCAATGGTCCAAAAATTGTTCATACGCTATTCGCAGCCGTTCATATGGGTATTTGTGACTGTAGCTTAAGTAATGATGTGACAACCTCACAGAGAAGAGCAGTCAATCTAGTCGAGGCATTTCATCTTGCTCTGCAGTCCTAGATCCTGTGGGAGAGTAGAACTCCTGTGCTGGAGGACTTTGGCCTGTTTGACTTTACACACCAGATAATGTTACAGAAATCCCACAGAACACACTAGAATAAAGGTGGCCCCCACCCAAAAAAACCCAAAAAACATAATAGGGGTTCCCAAAAAATTTCTGTAGACCTGCGGACATCCCACGTCTCAGAAAACACAATATATTTTGTATTACTACTAAGAGCAGTCATTGATGGGCAAAAGTAGAAGTGAACTCAATAATTAGGGATAACTTAACAAAATCTTCCACAGCACAAAAGTTCCAGCAGCAGCCATCACTAAGAAATCCTGCCATCAATTACCGGCGACTCGATGACAACACGGAGCAGTAAAAAGTTGCATCTCTTTGACAATTTAGCTGTGATCAAAGCGGCTGTGGCGGCGGGAGGCGAGGATTAACAGCCATTTAATGATGAAGTAAAGTTTGAGTTGTGTTGAGCTTGTTTGGTGTTTGTTCGTCGACGCCGTCCGCTCTGAACACGACAAGCTGGTGGGGAGGATTTTTTTCTTCCTTTTTTGATCGAAGCGTGAAGGCACGCAGGCTCCTGTTGAATCACATCATCAGCATCAACAACGCAAAAAAAAAAAAAAAAAAAAAAAGGAAAGAAAAGTGGCAGGCAAATAGAAATGAATATTCCTCACCTGTCGGCTCATGTTGACTCCTCTTGTTTGGATTTCACAGTGGGGGAAAAAAATAAAGGCGAATATTTACTTTTAATTGAAAGGAAATTAAAGACGCATCCACATCCGCATGTGACAAAGGAAGATCACAAGGCTTGGCGCTGATGATAGCTTTTGTTTAAGATGGATTTCATAAAGAAAGCCCCCCGCTGATAATGATGAAAAAAAATATCTTGGACATTTCTCCAAATACAATTACCTCGGCATCACCTGATTCAATCAATCGCATTTGCATTCTGTTTGCATGCGGCGCTCCGTGAACCGGTAAACAAGGCAGGCGGAATAAATCTGATGTGTTTTCATGCTTATGGTCGCTCCTCTGTTTGCTACATTTTATTCAGAGTATTTGAATTTTTATGAATTGGTAAATAACTGCGCAAACATTGCTGTGACGGTGGATGAGCTAAAGACAGAGGGGCGTTGTCCCCCCCCCCCCCACCCAGACAAACGGAGAATGTAAGTTCATGTTTTGAGACAGATGCTGGTTTTGGGTGGTGGTGGTGCGGGGGGGTGGGGGTGGGGGTGGAGGGGATTAATATTTGGCTGTGTCTGATGTGTGCTTAAGAATGTATCAAAGACGGTGGTCGCGGATGCTGCGGCTGGTGCGCTGACAGGAAACACGAGGCCGCGTTTGGCAGCCGTTGGTGGGACAGGAGTGTGGCGATTACGCCGGGGTCGTGTTCGCCCTCTAATCCCCGACCCTGTTTCTCTGAGGACGCTCGAGTCACTCTGTTTCCCCTGTTGTGGCTGATTTGGCGGCAACATCATAGAAAATTGTGTTTTTGTAGGTTCTGGCTTCCTGAAATGTGTCTGTTGGTCATGTGATTGTCGAAAAAGCATCAAAATGCTCACTTTCCTAAAGAAACACACAGGCTTTGCATGGTTTCTGTTTGTGAGGAGCATGTCCACATGGGCTCCACTGTCGGTTAAAGTGGGCTATCTTATGGATCGGACTTTATCTGTGATACAGGTGATCTGCTTTGGTTTAATGTGGGTGAGCAGATTGGGTGGGTGAGTCCAGTAGCACTGGCACCATGGGCAAAATTATCAGTAAAAAAGTCACAAATTTATAGGAAAAAATTAGCAAATTTACAACAAAAAAGTCACAAAATTATGAGGAAAAAATTAGAAAAGCTGCAAATTAACAACAAAAAAAGTAGCAAATACAGGTACATCTCAAAAAATTAGAATATCATGAAAAAGTTCAATATTTTTTGTCACTCATTTCAGAAAGTGAAACCCATATATTGTATAGATTCATTACAGAGAGAGTGATATATTTCAAGTGTTTATTTATTTTAATTTTGATGATTATGGCTTACAGCCCATGAAAACCCCAAATTCAGTTTCTCAAAAAATTAGAATATTACATAAAATTAATTTTAAAAATAGTTTTTTTTAAAAGAAATGTTGACCGACTGAAAAGTATGTCCATGTACCACTCAATACTTGGTCTGGGCTCCTTTTGGATTAATTACTGTATCAATGTGGTGTGGCATGGAGGTGATCAGCCTGTGGCACTGCTGAGGTGTTATGAAGGTCCAGGTTGCTTTGATAGTGACCTTCAGCTCGTCTGCATTGTTGGGTCTGGTGTCCCTCATCTTCCTCGTGACAATACTCCATAGATTCTCTATGGGGTTTAGGTCAGGAGAGTTTGCTGGCCAATCAAACACAGTGATTCCATGGTCATTAAACCAGATTTTGATACTTTCAGCAGCATGGGGGGGTGCCAAGTCCTGCTGGAAAATGAAATCAGCTTCTCCATAAAGCTTGTCAGCAGAGGGAAGCATGAAGTGCTCTAAAATTTCCTGGTAAACGACTGCCCTGACTTTGGTCTTGATAAAACACAGTGGACCAACACCAGCAGATGACCTCTGTTCAGATAAAAGTAAATTTGGCATTTCATTTGGAAATCAAAGTCCCAGAGTCTGGAGAAAGAGTGGAGAGGCACAGAATCTAAGTTGCTTGAGGTTTAGTGTGAAGTTTCCACAGTCAGTGATGATTTGAGGAACCATGTCATCTGCTGGTGTTGGTCTACTGTGTTTTATCAAGACCAAAGTCAGCGCAGTCGTCTACCAGGAAATTTTAGAGCACTTCATACTTTCCTCTGCTGACAAGCTTGATGGAGAAGCTGATTTCATTTTCCAGCAGGACTCGCCCCCCCACCCCACACACACACTGCCAAAAGTATCAAAACTTGGTTTAATGACCATTGCGTCACTGTGTTTGATTGGCCAGCAAACTCTCCTGACCTAAACCCCATAGAGAATCTATGGAGGATTGTCAAGAGGAAGATGAGAGACACCAGACCCAACAATGCAGACGAGTTGAAGGTCACTATCAAAGCAACCTGGACCTTCATAACACCTCAGCAGTGCCACAGGCTGATCGCCTCCATGACACGCCACATTGGCCATGGTTACGTGGGCAAAATTTCATCAATCTGATTACAGTTCAGATCAGAATTTTACTGTTTACATGGATCCTGAAAAAGCTGATCCGATTAGGACGTGCGTTTCCATGTGTCACACGTTTGAACGGAATAAATCATTTTGACATGCGCATGTTGACATTTTGACATTCCGAAAATAGTAGAAGAAGGAGCAACTTCCGGTGTTAGCAAGCCCCGCTTCGTGTCGAAATGGACCTGTATTGTGTTATTCAGACTGTACTTTTGCTTCTGCTGGTCTCTGTAATGAAGCTTCAAGTACATACTTCTGCATATGACGAACAGAGGGAGACAGCAGGACGATACAGACCAGTTTTGTTTTACTCCCGCTATGTTTTCCGCTAGCTGCTGCTAAGGTGGAAATACATCACGTTGACGTGCGGCTGGTGTACAGACATGTGCAGTAAACATATTTTCTGCCCTACATTCGGAATAAGTGTTTTCATGCGCACCATTCGGATTAACAATTGGCATAACCCACCCCGCTCAATCGGAATGAAATTTTGATCCGAATGAGCGTGATCGGGTTAGAATATTCAGACTGGCGTGTTTACATGAAGCATTTTTATTCCGATCAGGCTTTTAATCCGGTTACTTGTGTCCATGTAAACATAGCCAGTGATACAGTAATTAATCCAAAAGGAGCCCCGACCAAGTATTGAGTGTGTACATGGACATACTTTACAGTTGGTCCACGTTTGTATAAAAAACTATTTTTTGAAATTAATTTTATGTAATATTCTAATTTTTTGAGAAACTGAATTTGGGGTTTTCATGGGCTGTAAACCATAATCATCAAAATTAAAATAAATAAACACTTGAAATATACAGTATCACTCTCTGTGTAATGAATCTATATAATATATGGGTTTCACTTTCTGAAATGAGTGACAAAAAATATTGAACTTTTTCACGATATTCTAATTTTTTGAGATGTACCTGTATATGAGTAAATAAATTGAAAATTTACAAGAAAAAAGGTACAAATTTATGAGAAAAAAATTGCAAGTTTACAGTAAAAAAAGACATTTCCAGAAAGTTCCAAATTTACATGAAAAATGTCATAAATTTATGAGGAAAAGTCACAAATTTACAAGAAAAAAGAAAATTTACCAGGAAGAAAGTAACAAATTTATGAAAGAAAAGTTGCAAATTTATGAGAAAGTTCCAAAATTACAAGAAAAAGTGAGCAAATATGCAAGAAAAACTAACAAATTTATGAGGAAAAAAGTTGCAAATTTACAAGAAAAAAAGTCATAAATCTATGAGAAAAAGTTGGAAGTTTATGAGAAAGTTTCAGTTTTTCAAGAAAATGTGTCAGATTTACGGGAAAAAAAGTCTTATATTTACAAAAAACCAGCAAATTTATGAGAAAATAAGTTTAAAATAGGGAAATAGGTGAAGTCCATGTGGGCAAACACAGATGGGACCAACATGGAACCCTCGGACAAACCCACATGGAACCCATAGCACTGCCCAGTTAAACCTCTGGTGGGGCCCACATGGATGTGCTGTCTGGGTTCTTTGCTCCAGTACATCACAAAAAGGCTTAGCTCTGTTATTGGCCAGCTTAGCTGTCTGTCTGCAAAAGTTAATGAGTGAGGAGCCAAAGGTGTCACCTTCAGAGTTTACAGTGCTACTAGGGAGTTAGCTTATGAAGCTGATATATATTCTTTAAATTTCAGTGACCGTAATAGACATCCATGTTTCCACCTGGTTCACTGATTCCATAGCTGACAATATACCTCACGTCATTTGGGCTTCTTTTGTCATATTTTTGCCGCAATGCTGCATCAAACCTTTAGCATTAGCTTCACAAGGCAGTCGGAGTTGTTCAGTCTAAATGCATTAGATATTGCCTGAGTGGGGAGAGGACGACTGACAGGCCGCCTGATGTTGGGGTCAAGTGACACTCCGCCAAATATTCGATGTTTTTTTCATGTTAGCATGTCAGTTACGTGTTTTTGTGACTTACATGACATATAAAGAGTGAAATCCCTCAAATGTGTCATATCTGTTTTTTTCCTCTTAAATTTTGGATAAAAAAACCAAGTTTAGATGGAACGTTTTTGGTAACGTAACTATAGCAAGTCCATAGCGTTGAGCCATTCAGGACTCTCTGACCTAACTGAAGTTAGCCTCCAGGGCCAGTTAGTATTTTTGGACACCTGCTTAGAAAACTTGACCCAAATTAAGATGGGTTTTACCATTAAACTGCTTTTAAGAACCAATGCAGTTTTAGTCATTATCCTGGGCCACCGCTCATATAACTGGGCATGTCCTTCAACCAGTAAGTCTTTTTATCACAGGATTTATTCTGTTTAATGTAGCACTAGCCACTGTTAGCCTTGTGGGATGTAGGTGGGATGATTCACAGATCCTGGTGTTTGAAATATGAGGAAAAATGAAAAGACATGAAACTGTAAGACAATTTTTAAGACAAGTTTTTTTTTTTTGTAGAAAAGGGGCATAAGATACCATTTTAAACAATGTAGATTTGTTTTTATAGGGGATTTATGTCCACCGGAGTGTGTCTTTGACTGTCGATCAGGCCAGTTTTGATCATTATTTTCTATAAATTCTATTCACCTGGCACTGGAATCCTTATTCATCTACCAACACTTGGCTATATATGTCCTTCTTATAGTGAGTTCAGAAGAAATGGGAAAGCACAAATTTTTGGAGCGGCGTGATTACATATTAGCTCAATGTGAACATGTGAATAGATGCAAATTCCCATCTGAGGGAGCTGCAGAGGGGCGGGGTTGTCTTCTGGACTTCTGCAGCTGCTTTCTGCCTGCTGTGGAAATCCCTAAAACAGCTTTTGTTTAGGTTTACAACATTATCCTGCGGGGCAAACAGCTGGGAAAATGTCACTGCCTCTTCCACAAACTGCACCTGGTTTGATGGTTGTTTACACTGCTAGCCTGCTAGCCCTTGTTAGCACATCTGTAGCAGGAGAACGTGGGTGGATAAACAACAGACACTTCATCTCAGCTGCAGAGCTCCTGCCTGCCTGTCTTGAGGTCTTATTTTCAAACTATTTTTTTTCCACAATATCTTTATTGAACCTTTTTTTTTAACAAACATAACACAAACAATCAAACACTAACACTAAAGTACTACAAAAAAAAAAATGCACTAAAAACACCTACAACCACCAACAAAATCAAGTCTTCAACAATGCTCCTCTGTTTAGTCTAGACAATCCATTACATAAGTATACATATTATGTTCACCAGTTTGGAATTTACAAGGTCCACACACATCATTCACCTTCTTCTTCAAGAGTTATGTTTAAATTTTTTACATAATCAATAAAAGGTCTCCATATATTCTCAAACACACTTTCCTTTGATTTCAGTATGTATGTTATTCTTTCTAATGGAAGGTTTGTTAACATCTGTCTTAACCACTGAGTCACATCTGGTCTATGAGTCTTTTTCCACAGTAATGCAATACATTTTTTGGCATTACGCAAACTGAGGTCTATGAATGTTCTTTCACTTTTATTAAAATTATGCTTTTTTGGGTACAGACCCAACAAAAACAGTTTAGGATTCAATATGATTTGTTTTGAAATTATTTTTTCAATTGTTACCCTCACCTCTTCCCAAAACATTCTAATTATTCTACATTCCCATAAACAATGAAATAGGGTTCCTTTACTTTCCATGCATTTTGTGCATGTATCTGGTATGTTTTTGTTATATCTATTTAACTCCACCGGTGTATCATACATCCGCATTAACCATTTAAAATGTATCAATTTAAGACGTACATTTATTGATTTGGTTTGAGCTTCTGTACAAGCCAATTCCCATTGTTCCTCTGAAATTTCAGTTTGCAGATCTTCTTTCCAGTAGTTTAATCTTTTCTGTGAGTTTTCACTTGAGGATAGTGTCAATGAGTTATAAAACTCTGAAATAATACCCTTTCTTTTACTATCTTTCGTCAACATTTTTTCCAAGGATGAATAAATAGGTCGAGTGAGAGCATTATTTTGGTTTGATCGAATAAAGTTCCTAAGTTGAAGATATTTAAAAAAATGTGTTCTATTAAGATTAAATTTGATCCTCAGCTCTTCAAAAGACATTATGTTATCTGAACATGACCTTTTAAACTCCATACTTTAAACACAGCATCCGCTCTCCCTGGTTTAAAATATTGATTACCCCATATTGGACTAAACTGTGACAGTAAGTGTGGTTCTTTTAAATATTTTTTAGTTTCACACCATATTTTAATCATATGTTTTACAAATGGGTTTTTAACTTGTTTCTGTAATTTTTTTGATTTTCAAACTATTTTACTCTACAGTGTTGATGCTTTTACTCCAGTAATGGCAGAATCTCAAGGTCGATTACTAGCTATTGCTACAAAAAATTCTCTCCGGTTTGGTTTGAACTCACCATTAGAAGTTATTTTTAGCAGTTAACTGATGCCTGGGTCATATCCTGTTGAACACTGAAACCACACACTCCTGTCCATCAGTAATGCATTATTTTCATTAAATTTATGTTAGCTGGCTCTCTGAACTGGGAGCTAACCAGGTAAGATTAGCAATAGTGACTAAAGAGACAGGGTGGAGTTACTTGCAGCTCTTGGACACTTAAAGAGACATGCACTGAAATGAGCCGTTCTGAGGAAGGCTGCAAAAGATGATTCACAGTGATGCTGCACTTATTAAATAATTAAAGGCATTATAATTATCAGCTTTTCTTGCAAATGAGGGTATTTAGTTGCTTACTGATTAAGGTTAAACTAAATCTGTATATAAATGAATACATGTTTTGGGGCCTCCAAATATTGTGGAACAACCCAGAGGAAATATGCAAATCTTCTGTGCAGTCTTCCTTTACCCTCAGTGGAGTGTTTCAGCATCGGTGTCTTATCAGAAATGTGACTTTTCTTAGAAATGTGGAATTTTATCATGTAAATTTGCTTTTAAAAAAATTGGTAGCAAATTGCAGCTTTTCTTGTAAATTTGAGCTTTTTTTTCCTTTGTAATCATATTTTTGCCCAAATCTGAATAATTGACTATTTGTTGTAGTACTTGGTTATATTTTTTTTAAAGGTTAAACTTCATCTGTATCGTAATTAGGGCTGTCACGAATAAAAGTTTTGTGGTTCCAGACATTCAGAAGAAATCTAGAGCAAATATCCAAATATTCTTTTCTTTCTTTCTTTCTTTCTTTCTTTTATTTATTTATTTATGCAGGGACATACGCAATATACATTGACCTTAAAGAGAAAAGATGCATTGTACCAGGTTATAGCACAAGTGCTAATTTCCACCTGTAGTCCCTGGGCAGGCTGGTGTTAGCATTAAAAAGCAGACATTTGCTAAAACTACAAGTAAGCACTGATAAAAAACTAAAACCAAACATTGATTAAAAAACTAAAACCAAGCATTGCTAAAAACTAAAAAACATTAATATCATTGATAAGAACCCAAAACATTGATAAGAACTAAAACATACAATAATACATTTTTATAACTCATATTCTGTCCAGTCTTCCTTCTCCCTCAGTAAACTGCATCGATGTCGTATCAGAACTGTGACTATATTCTTATAAATTTTGAATTTATTAATGAAAGCTTGTGAATGTGTCTGAAATTTAGTTTTTCTTGTAAATTTTAGACCTTTTTCTCATAAATTTACATTTTTCTAAACATGTGCCTTTTCCCATTTAAAATAATTTTAATGTTTTCTGGTAAATTTATTAGCATTGTTTTGTCAGTGTCTTTTCTCTAATTTTACAACTTTTTCTTGTAAATTTATGGTTTTTTAACTCATATTTTTAAAGATTTATGTTCGCTGTGAAAACTGTACAGTTCTAGAGTCAAAGAAAATAACCACTTAATATAAAGGGGTAAATACAAATTTAAATGGTAAAAACTTTAATTCAGAATTAGGAAAAAAAAGCTGCAGAATTGCACATTTGCAATTTATTTACCTAAGAAATATTTTTTCCTCCAAAATTGCAATCCCCTCCGTGGATTGCCACCTTATCATGGTGGAGGAGTTTGAGTGCCTGAACCATCCCAGGAGCTATGTTGTTGACGGCAACTCGCCCCTGGTAGGGTCTCTCAAGGCAAGCTGGTCCTGGGTGAAGGGCCAGACTAAGAGCGGTCCAGTGGATCTCCATGAAAAACGTTACATCAAGGACCCAGTGTACATGGGTCCACCCTCCAGTGGGCTCACCACCTGGCAGGAGGGATCACGGGGATCATGGTGCTGTGTGAATCGGGCGGAAGTCTGGGCTACTCTGCCTGGTCTGAGGCCCCTGTGACCCGGTTCCCAGATAAGTGGTAGAAGATGGATGGATGGATGGATGGATGGACGGATGGAAAATTGCAATCTGTTTGCTCCCCTCACCCCCTCCTGTGAGCTTTTATTATTATTTTGTCAAAGCCACAGTGAGCCTCTGACCCGATCCATCCACAGCACTTCTGGCCATCACAATACAGGAAGTGAAGAGGACCATCATTTTCACAAATCTTCCCACTCGTCTTTAATAGGAACACACAAGCAGGGTCTGAGGTCGACGCCAACATGACACGCTATCACTCCTCTTTGCACGTTAATGATAATAAAGTCGTAATGATCGTCTCTCTGCCCTCACTGCTGATGTATGAACTGTTTCCATGGCGACTGAGAAGTTTTGCTCCTTCGCCATGTAACACGTGACAGCCCAGCCAGCATGTTCACGCGGGCCCCACCACAGGTTAACCCTGGGCTGTCTTATGGGTCCCAAGTGGGTTTGTCCACATGGACTTTACTTGTTGACCTATTTTCAACTTATTTTCTCATGAATGTGCTATTTTCTTGTGGATTTGTGACATTTCCCCCTACTTTGCTAAATCTTTCTTGAAAATTTGAAACTTTCTCATAAATTTGCAATTTTTTTACTATAAATCTGCAACTTTTTCCTCATAAATTTGTTAATTTTTCTTGTAAAACTGTGGCTTTTTTTCTTGCATATTTGCTAACTTTTTCTTGTAATTTTGGAACTTTCTCATAAATTTGCCACTTTTTTTTTACTGTAATTTTGCAACTTTTTCTCATAAATTTGTTACTTTTTCCTTGTAAATTTGCAATTTTTTTCTTGTAAGTTTGTAACTCTTCAAGTAATTTGACGTTTTTTTTTCTTGTAAATTAGCAGCTTTTTCTCCTAAATTTTCACTTTTTTCTCATAAGTTTGCAACTTTTTTCTAGAAAATTTGCTCCTACTTTTTGTAAATTTGTCACTGTCTTTTCTTATATAAATGTTCACATTTTTTTCCTCATAAATCTGTAGCTTTTTTCCTCCTAATTTTGCCAATGGCGCCAGTGTTACTGAAACCCACTCAGCCATATTAAACACATGTGCGGCCTAGAAGGGGTTAAAGCGGGTAAGCAGATGACCCGCTCACCTGTACCACAGGTAAAGTCCATGTGGGCAAACACAGATGGGGCCAACATGGAACCCGCGGACGAACCCACATGGGACCCAGGAGACAGCCCAGCTTGAAGCTCTCGTGGGGCCCACATGGGCAGGCTGGCCGGCCAAAGGTATTAAATTAGATTCCTGCAAAGAGCCTTGATTAAGATGTTTAAAATGAGGTAGCTGTCAGCTGCTTCATGTGGTCAGAAGCACCGCGGGTTCACAGCCCTCAGCAAGGCTCAGAAACACCCCAACAACCTGCAGGGAAGCTCACAATACGGCAGAATCAGCACATGTTTGCAATCTACTCTATAAACTAAGTGTGTGTATTTTAGATGATGATGATGACATATTTTTGTTTTTAATAATACGACAGCTCTCTTTCAAGTCCCCAGGCAAGAGGGAGTAATAGGCACGCCGTACGCGCACCAAAGCGTCGGATCAAGATGCAAAACAAAGAGCCGGAGCAACTGTTGGTGTTGTGTAATTGGTTCAATCATGTTTTTAAAGAAGAAAAGGTTTCCCGTGCATGCTCAGACGCTACACAATGGATGACTCACGAATCAGCGGCACATATAAGCGACTGTTTCTCATGTGCGAACATCACACGGCTTAAAGAAGTGACGGCGCTCTGCTGAGATCTGCTGTTATAACTGAGGAGACTGTTTACCCTTAATTGATGTGGCCTTTCTTAGCATGAAAAGAACAATTATTTCTCGCTCTGCACGGCTGTCATGTGCACGGAACGAACAGAACTCAAAACTATTCAAGAGAAGAGGGGAAAAAAAAACTGGCAGAGGCCTCTGTTCTTTTCCTCTCTTCTTTCATTCCCTCTTGCTTATAAAAGCAGCAGAAATGAGCTTGGAGATGATAAAATATGGCGGTTGCAATGCCAATTTAATATATCAATGGTATTTATAAGGCGTTTAAGTTAATGACACATGGCGAGCTGCAGCGTAAAACAAAGAGTCCTTGTTAAAGTGGAGGCTCACCACTTTGATGGTGCGCTGCATAATTTTGTTGGAAAGCTTCCTCACCAGAGTCATCAGTGCTGGTTGGCACAACAGATCGCACGCTGTCGAGTCCGCAGAAACACTGTTTTCACTCAGGACACAGGAAGTGCTCCGAGTGTACAAGGACTGTGAATCTGGAGGAATATTAATGTGGGCTATTTGGAATGAAGACAATTTATCACATCTCTCTATTATATTACATTTCTGCTGTTATTTTTAGTGGCAACTCACGACATTGGAGAAACCTGTAGTTCCTCTGACAGCCACTAGAGGCTAGTGAGTCAGTTCCCATAGACACCAATGTTAAAATGTCCAACTTTAAAGCAGGAAAAAAAAAATGTTTACAGCCTGATACAAAACTAACGTATGAATCTGTGGTCATAAAAAGTATGAAAGTTATTATAGCAGGGTGAGATGTCCAAAATATTACCTGTGTGGAAAAGAAATTAAATAAATGGATTCACTGTAACTACGTCCAAAATCACCATTAGGATTACAGGGCATTCCATGACAGCACGGCACCAACATCTTACATCTGTTCTGGTACTGCATCATTTAAAAACATCTTAACTGATTTTAAAAATATCAGAGACCACACATGATGATACAAAATAGTAGCTTTAACAGTCACATTCCTATAGAATGTAGGTTCAGGTTCAGGTTCAGGTTATTTTATTTGTACCCGTAGGTAGATTTGTTTTGCAGTCTGGTGACATCCATATTTACAAGCCACAAATTACATTCAACATAGACACAAACACAGACACACATGAAGCTGACTATAAACATGATAAAAATACTCAAGGCTCCATCAATCAGGGTATAAAAAGACAAAGAGATGGGAGAAAAACCAGAGGTAAGAGAGAAGGGTCATATTAAAAGTTAAAAACTAGTCAAAGAGGTTAAAAACTCCAAAGGTCTAAAACCCAATAAAATATTTAGAACCCAAGTAACATCCTACAAAAATAAGTAAATATAAAATGGAGTTAATAAATAGGTACCTAAATTATGTGCAATATATTGTTACAGCTTGTTCAACTCTTTGACAGCAGCAGGGACAAAGCTGTTTTTGTAGCGCTGGGTTCTACTTTTTGGGACAGCAAACCTCCGTCTTGAGGGAAGAAGCTGAAAGTAGCAGTGCAAAGGGTGGGAGTCATCATTTAAAATGGAGGTAGCAATCCTCTGTACCTGTCTGGTGTACAGGGATGTCAGGCTCAGCTGTGGCTCACCAAGCAAACGACTGGACCATCTAACTACCTGATCCAAGGATTTCCTCTGTTTCAGTTTTATCTGACCAAACCATGACACTAAAGAAAAGGATAAAACAGATTCAATAAAAGCCCGATAAAACATTGTCATTATGGTTCGATCAGTTTGGAAGCGTGCAAGTTTCCTTACACAATGCAAATGTTGCTGACCCTTTTTGCACACCTTTCACAGTTCTCTTCAAAGTTTAAATTACTATCAATAATCGTCCCAAGATATTTGTAGGATTGTACACATTCAGTGGTCTGGCCTTTTAGTACGGTGACTTTGTGCCTGGGAGTTTTCCTCCTAAAGTCAATAATCATGTCTTTAGTTTTTGCGTATTCAGCTGCAGGTAGGAATCCTCATACCAGTGAACAAAATCATCAACTACTGGGCTGTGGCCACTCTCACCATCCTGGAGGAGACTGACAATAACTGAGTCATCAGCATACTTTATAATGTGTCTGTTGTCATGTCTGCTCCGACACATGTTTGTGTACAGGATGAAGAGTAGTGGTGACAACACACACCCCTGAGGAGAGCCAGTAGAAGAGCACTTTAGGTCAGGCAATGTACCATTGACCCTTACTCTCTGCGTCCTGTTGGTTAAGAAATCCAGAATCCAACCCACCAGATTATTGCTCAAATCAAATTGTTGCAGGAGCCTTTCAACTAAGATATGAGGTTGGATTGTATTAAAGGCGGAGGAAAAGTCCACAAACAAAAGTCTGGCGTGTGTCCCATTAAAATCCAGATGTTTAAAAAGCATGTTAAACAGAGTGACAGTGGCATCCTCCACTCCTCTGTGAGGCCTATAGGCAAACTGCAGAGGATCCAATGCATGCTCAGTCTGCTTTAGGACCTCAAATCTGACCAGTTTTTCAAAAATTTTCATTAAAATTGAAGTCAAAGCAACTGGTCTAAAGTCGTTTACCGTTTTAGGACAGCTGGATTTTGGAACGGGAACAACTACGGCTTCTTTCCAGATCTTAGGCACGTGTTGTGTCTGTAAGGACTTATTGAAAATGTAATGAAATATAGGACTCAGTTCATGTGCACAGGACTTTACCAAGTGCCCACATATATTATCAGGGCCCTGACTTTTGTTCACTTTTACAGCGCAGAACTCCCTTTTAACATCCTGCACCTCAATATTAAAGTGCTGATTGTCTTTGAGTTTCTGTTTCAAATCTTGGGTTTCTGTGCTAAAATCAAAGGAGTCAAAACGACCATAAAAACAATTAAGAGCATTAGCCAGCTCTGTGTCTGAATTAAAACCATCTAAAAACACACGATTACTGTGCTCTGTGCTCTGAAGGCCTGCAATAGTTTTCATACTGGCCCAGGCTGAACCAAGTTTCTTTGTTGCCATCTTGCTTTCCAATTCTGATTTATAATTCTGTTTTGCTCTTAAAATTTCGGACTTCAGCTCTTTTGTGGCAACCTGTAGCTCAGAAACAGACCCCTGTTTAAAGGCAAGTGCTTTCCTCTGTAAGCAGGATTTAACTGATTTTGTAACCCATGGCTTGTTGTTGGGATATATTTTGACACGTTTACGTGGAACGGTCTTATTTTTACAGAAAGCCATGTATGAGCATGTGACGTCCACCAAAGAGTCCAAATCATCCCCGCAGGCCAGTGTGAACACCTCCCAGTCTGTACAGTTAAAGCATTCCTGGAGGCTGTGCACTGAATCCTCTGTCCACACATCAATGTCTCTCGTCTCCACCTTGCCTCTTCTGAGAGCAGTTTTATATGTGGGCAGCAAATGTACACAGTTGTGATCTGAGGATCCTACAGGAGGAAGGGGGAGTGATTTATAGGCCCTCTCTATGGATCCATAGCACAGGTCCAATGTCTTTTTTCGCCTGGTTGGGCAGGAGACATACTGATAAAAGCTTTTAAGTGTCTTCTTTAAAGAAACATGGTTAAAATCGCCAAGAATGAAGTTTGGCGCCTCTGGAGAAATTGATTGCAGCTGCTGGATCACATCAAAGATAGTGCTGGAGGCACAGCAGCTCCACATCAGGTGTACAGATGCGCTCTCTGACCGTGACAGATGTGCAGTACTGCTTATTAATATATAAACATATGCCGCCCCCCTGACATTTCCCCATTACCTCTTCCTGCCGATCCGAGCGCAGTGGGGCTCCAAAGCCGTCAATCCACAGGTCTGCGTCTCGGTCATGCGCAGTAAGCCAAGTCTCGGTATAAGCCATGACACAGCAGTTCTTAAAGTCCTTCTGGTAGCGTACATTCCCTTGAATTTCATCCACCTTGTTTCTCAGAGACTGTACGTTCCCAAAAATCATAGAAGGAAGAGGAATGTTACCAAACTGAGGGATATAGCAATGTGAGCAAGAACGCACGCCACGCATTAATAGACTCCATTCTCAACTAACCAGTCTCAGATATTGCTGCCAGATTTTGCACAACAAACAAGCCACTCTATTTTTTAAGTTAGCAAAATTTTGTGCTGATGGTCAGCTACATAACATTGCTTCTTCATGCAACACAGTGCTTTCTGGTCATTAAATGAATTGATCCACTTTTTATCAATATATATATACTGTATATATATATTGCAAATAGCATTGATAGTTGATCGTTTTGTATATAGTGTGTGTGTTTCGCAGTCCAATCTTTATTAAAAATAATAGTCATGCAAGTTAGGTTAATTGGCACCAAACTGGGGATTCTATATTGTCCTTAGGTATGGATGTGAGAGTGAATGGTTGTCTGTCTCTCTGTGTTGGCCCTGCGATGGACTGGCGATCTGTCCAGGGTGTACCCTGCCTCTCGCCCAAAGATGCTGGGATAGGCTCCAGCCCCCCCTGCGACCTGAAAAGGATTAAGCGGAAGAAAATGGATGGAAATACTGTGGTTAGCCATGCAACTAAATTGGCTAACCTTAGCCGCTATGATGTACAAGGCAGCATGGTGAAGCGTGAGCGGGAAAACTCAACCAAGCTAACTGGATGCTATACATAACAGATAAATTACATAAGATGATATGATTATATATAATAAGGGATTAAAATACAAAACATGAATTCTCTGTACAAAAAAACTATCAGTACCATCCATCCGTCCTCTACCGATTTTCCGGAGGGGTTATCAGTACTATTTACAATACCAGTACCAGCAGTACTATTTACAATATCTACAATGATATGTGAAAGTGGATAAATTGATTTAAAGATGAGAAAACTGTAGTGAACTAAAGTAACGTTGTATAGCCTTGAACTGAATGAACGTGAGCCAACTGTGGGAGTAGAGGTCTGTGGACGACTCGGTAACTGTTGTGAGCATTTAACTTGACTGTAACTATACAGCAGATAGTAAAGGATGGACATCAGATGCTAATGAGCAGCTCACCTGGATGTTAACTCTCCTTTAAACTTATGTTTGCAGGGTCATTGCATTCTCTAGTTTGCAAACCCTAGCTCAGTGGGTCCCTGATATTTTTTGCATCTGGCTACACTATTTAGTTATTTTTCACAGACTGGGGGGTGGGGGGAATGAATGGAAACCAGCTGTGTGATTAAAAAAAACTCACCTTCAGTGAGAGTCCTGGGCTTGTTTCTCTGCAGGGAGACGGTCCTGTCTGTGGGCGGTGGGGGGAGGGGGAGCAGCACCCGAGGTGTGTTCCCTGGCGCCTCATCCTGCTTGCCGGGATGCTTCGCCCCATCATCGGTCCAGGGTGTTAGCGGTGGGGTTGCTGCCCAGGTGCACAGGTTCACCGTCATTTGCAGCCCTGTTCTGCTGGTCTTCCAGTGTGTGTAAGGTTAACACACTCGTGGAGGGGTTCCAGTCTCAGATGAACCTCCTTGTAGTGTGTGGCCTTGGCTCCCGGCCGTGCCCAGCATTTTCTGTGTTTTCATGTTTTCTTGGTTGTTATTATTATCTGTATCGCATTGTCATTATTATTATTATTACTTTCTGTGCTTAGATATTCCTAGTTCCCGTGTTTGGTTTTATTTTGAATTCATTCCTGTTCCATTTCCTGTGGTAGTCCTCCTTCCGGTCCACCTGTCATGATTTGCTATTTATATTTCATTCTTTAATTCTCATCAGCTGTTTCTCATTGACATTTTCATTAGTGTTTATATGTAGCTCCCCTCATTCCTTTGTTCCCTGCCGAGAGATAGACCCATGTTATGATCGTCACTCCTCTACTTTTCTCCACGCTCCCGTCTGGTTAGCGCTTTAGTGTGTTATTCTTGTCATGTGTTTAAGTTCAGCCCTTGGTTTGTGAATAAATCGCTGAAACTCATCTCTGCACTTGAGTCCGTTTTCTCTGCCTCCCCGGCAGCAAAACATAACACTCCTCTTCTTGCCATTTAATCACCCTCTGTGCTGAGCCCAAACTAAGCTCATGCACTGATAATAAACCTTCAACATGACAGGAGTTTGTGTTTATCTGCATAAATGTGACCTCTTGTTCTTTTGTTCTTCCAACAATGATGATGGGAATCCACCAGAAAACATTGAAATTAGTCCAAACTGTGAATCAGCATCTACAGAGACAGTCTGTTTCTCATTTTTCATTAATTTGTCATCCAAATGCGTCTCTTTTTATTTATTTATTTTCCCCCTGCGTTGTACCTCTCGGGTGTGGGTTCGGCACCCTCCCTGCCCTCGCACCCTTTTGTTTATTCTGTGGTGAAATAGAAAAGTCAGTGCTGTAGAACATAAAAGCAATCAGCCGGCGTGATTTAACAAGAACCTCCGCCCATTAAACAAATGCGGAAAAGGAAGCGGAATAGCGGCAGGCACATCAGCACTTTCCCCCGCCGCCGTCCCCGAGACAACCAGAGACGGGTCCGACTCTGAGGACGCCACGGACGTACAACATCAGCGATGGGAAACAATTAAATGGAAATAATGGAGAGATGAAGGCGAGGAGGGGAGTGAGGAGGAAGGGGACTATCAGTATCTGATTGCAAAGCTCCTAGTGGTGTACTCCGTGTTTTCATTAAAAATATCACCGGATTCTTTGCATTCGTTAACAAACCCACAAATATATGATGGCAACACTTCCTCAGAACACTAGAGCTTGGGTTAATATTGCAAGATAAAACCTGCTCGTAAAATTATGTGCTTTTGTCACTTATAGAGTTTCCAAATTTGTTCCTGTTTTTATTTATTTGGCCTAGTGCTTGGGTCGGCAACCTGTACTACATGAAGACCCACTGTGAGTGATTTTTGTATTAAAAAAATCTGTATGGAGCCACAAAAATATCGGAGCCTAAAAACTGCAGAATTACAATTATGGCCTTTCCTGACAACATCACGATTAAGTGTTTTTTATTTTAAATTTGCAGCTTTTTAAATGTAAATTTGTTTCCTTTTTGTCACAAAACCACTACCTTTTCTCATAAAGTTTTTGATAATTTGCAAAAAGTTTAAACTTGTGTGGATGTTTTCCTTATTAAACTGTAGTTTTTTTCCCTTTAAATTTGTTGTATTTTTGGCATAAATGTGATTTGCTTTTTTTCCTAAATATGGCAGATTTTTGGCATATTTAATAGATTTATCGAGAAAAACTGAAGACTTTTCCATGTAAATTTATCACATTTTTCCCAATACAGTTATGTGTTTTCATAAATTTTGATATTTTTGGGATAATCTACTTTTAAGATAAGATAAGATAAGATAAGATAAGATAAGATAAGATAAGCCTTTATTAGTCCCACAATGGGGAAATTCCAGGATTGCAACAGCACAGGGACAGCAACACTCAGAGCAATGATTTCGAAGATAAGAAAATAAGAGCAGTGAATATACATACACTACCGTTCAAAAGTTTGGGGTCACCTCAGACAATTTTGTGTTTTCCATGAAAAGTCACACTTTTATTTACCACCATGAGTTGTAAAATGAATAGAAAATATAGTCAAGACATTGACAAGGTTAGAAATAATGATTTGTATTTGAAATAATAATTTTTTCCTTCAAACTTTGCTTTCGTCAAAGAATCCTCCATTTGCAGCAATTACAGCATTGCAGACCTAACATGATTGCACAAGGGTTTTCTAATCATACATTAGCCTTCTGACGCAATGAGTAAACACATTGTACCATCAGAACACTGGAGTGATAGTTGCTGGAAATGGGCCTCTATACACCTATGTAGATATTGCACCAAAAACCAGACATTTGCAGCTAGAATAGTCATTTACCACATTAGCAATGTATAGAGTGTATTTCTGATTAGTTTAAAGTTATCTTCATTGAAAAAAAGTGTTTTTCTTTCAAAAATAAGGACATTTCTAAGTGACCCCAAACTTTTGAACGGTAGTGTATGTACACATAAATATATAACTATACACCCTTGGCTGGGGGATCCTGGGTTCGATCCCAGCCCCCGACCAACAGTGATCTGTGTGGAGTTTGAATGTTCTCCCCGTGTCTGCGTGGGTTTACTCCGGGATTTCTCCGGTTTCCTCCCACATGCCAAAAACATGCAAGTTAGGTTAATTGGCACCAAACTGGGGATTCTAAATAGTCCTTAGGTATGACTGTGAGAGTGAACGGTTGTCTGTCTCTCTGTGTTGGCCCTGCGATGGACTGGTGATCTGTCCAGGGCGTACCCGTGCTACCGATGATCGTGTCCGACACACAATCCCGGGTTCTCACAAACTGTGGCTGGTTAGTGAGGTAGTCCAGGATCCATGATGACAGGTGCTGGTCCACCCCTGCGCACAGCAGCTTGTCCTTCAGGATCATCGGTTGGATGGTGTTGAAAGCACTGGAGAAATCAAAGAACATGATCCTCACCGCATTCCCGGGCTTCTCCAGGTGGGACAGAGAACGGTGAAGGAGGAAGATCACTGCATCCTCCACCCCAATGCCATGCTGGTAGGCGAACTGGAGTGGATCCATCGCTGGCACCACAAGGGGGCGGAGGTGAGTAAGGAGCAGTCTCTCCAGGGTCTTCATCATGTGAGACGTCAGGGCCACTGGTCTGTAGCTGTTCAGGTCTTTGGGGTGGGAAGTCTTTGGTACAGGTACCACACAAGATGTTTTCCACAACTGTGGTGCCCTCCCCAGCTTCAGGCTCAGGTTGAAGATGTGCTCCACAATCCCACACAGCTGGTCTGCACAGGACTTGAGGAGCTTTGCGCTGATGCCGTCCGGTCCCGACGCCTTCCTCGCCTTGATCTTCCTCAGCTCCGTCCTCACCTGGGTCTTAGTGAGGGTCAGGTTGGGGGGCTTTGTGCTAGGAGTGGGGGGGTGTTGGTGGAGTGGGGTGTGGACAGCAGGGCTCGATGACTGTAGAGGCAGCAGTGGTTGTTGTGCAGACGGGGGGGGGGGGGGGCGTGGGGGCGGGGGGCGGTTGGTCAAACCTATTAAAAAACAGGTTCAGATTGTTCGCCCACTCCCTGCCCCCCGTGGCCTGGGGGGAGGTATTCTGGAGCCCAGAGATGGTTTTAATGTTTCTTCAGACCCCGCTGATGTTGCTCTGTTGCAGCTTGTCCTCCATCTTCTTCCTGAAGCTGTCCTTGCCTTCTCTGATCTTCCTCCTCAGCTCCCTCTGTACGGACTTCAGCATCTCCCTGTTCCCTGACCTGAAGATCCTCTTCTTCTCTCTCAGAAGTGTTTTTATCTCAGGGTTGATCCAGGGTTTGTTGTTCGAGCAACACCGTATGGTCTTGGTGGGAACGGTGCTGTCCACACAGAAGTTGATGTAGTCCGTGATGGTGTGAGTGAGGCCATCGATGTCCTCACCATGTGGATCGCAGAGCTGCTCCCAGGCAGTGGTTTCAAGACAGTCCTTTGAAGCATCCATTGCCTCCTCAGACCATATCTTCACCGTGCGCATGACCGGAGGTTGTCTGTGTACTAGGGGTTTGTACACCGGCAGGAGATGAACCAAGTTGTGATCCGATCTCCCAAGTGGGGGGAGTAGCGATGAGGTGTACGCCTCCTTAGTGTTTGCATAGAACCTTTCTCATAACATTGTCTGATTTGATTGTTACCCTTTTAAGGTAAAAATGTTGCCTTTTTCATATAAATTGGTAACTGTTTTCCAACAAAACTGTAGCTTTTTCTGGTAAATTTGTGACTTTTGTCTTTCCAATTTCTATTTTTTCCCCTCATAAAATTGCAACAATTTCCCTAAATTTATGAAGGGTTCTCTCATTTTCAGCTTTTTTTGATAGTTTTCTCATGAAAAATATAAAAATTTATTGGTTCTTTTCTTTCCCTTGGAAATGTATGTTGTTTTTTTGTTTTTTTTCCTGAAGGCCTCTGGGAGCCACGAAAAGAACCACATGTGGCCCCAGAGCTGCAGGTTGCAGGCTCCAAGCCTAGTCTATGGTAGAGCATCTGTCCCATAACTGTGAGGATGAGGATGTGGGTTCATGCCCCAGCTGGGTCATACCAAAGACCATATAATGATGGTACTTTCTGCCTTCTAGTTTGGTGCTCAGCATGATAGAATAGGCGAAATAAAGTTAGCATACCCAGCCACTGGGGTGCACAAGTCGGTGTACTCTTAGTGCCAGTCTCAAGAATGCCAAGGTAACTCAGGAGGGTTCCATCCGGCCTAAAACCTGCGCCAAATTATGTGGATCATCACCACTTAGAATGGAGGTAGACCATCCGCTGTGGTGACCACTGAAAAAAAGGGAGCAGCCGAAAGAAGTTCCTATTTTATTTGTTTATTTATTTATTTATTGACTTAAATTTGTACTCTTTTTTGACGAATTTCCAAAATGTATTTGTTTCTTATACAAGAGTTCTTCCTGAGCGGCAGTGGCTCAGGAGGTAGAGTGGGTCGTCTAATAATCAGAGGGTTGGCGGTTTGAATCCTGCTCTCCCCAGACATCCTGCTGTTGTGACCCTGCGCAAGAAACTTTACCCACTCTGCCTCCAGTGTCAATGACACTGAGCATGAATGTGTATAAGTGGTCGGAGAGGCTGTTGGCGTGGATTGGCAGCCATGCTTCCATTAGTCTGCCCCAGGGCAGCTGTGGCTACGGCACTATCTTACTACTACCATTGTCTGTGGAGTGAAGGAATAATTGAAAAGTGCTATATAAATCTGATGCATTATTACTGTATAAAATATTTGGATACATAGACAGAGCTTACCTTGGCTGTAATGAGCACCAAAGACTTGTCACCATGTTGCTTTAAATGTACAACAAAGCCAGCTAAGTACTGGTATCCATTTAGACGTTTCCATACTTCCAGAGTTTCTGCTGTATGAAGTGACTTTGAGTTAATTAAGTAGTTGTCAATATCGCGATAGAGCCGTTCCAAGATGTAAACAAACGATTTACCATGAGATAAGAATCACCCACCTCATGGATCGTCACCTTATCGTGGTGGGGGGGTTTGCGTGCCCCAGTGATCCCAGGAGCTATGTTGTCCGGGACAATTTGCCTCTGATAGGGTCACCCAAGACAAACTGGTCCTGGGTGAAGGGCCAGACTAAGAACGATCCAACAGACTCTCATGATAAATTCTAGATCAAGGATTCAGTGTACCCCGCCCGGTATGGGGTTACCGGGGCCCCACCCTGGAGCCAGGCCTTGGGGAGGGGCTTGATGGCTAGCATCTGGTGGCCGGGTTTCCACCCATGGGACCCGGCCGGGCTCAGCCCGAAGGAGTTACATGGGTCCGCCCTCCAGTGGGCTCACCACCTGCAGGAGGGATCATGGAGGTCCGGTGCTATGTGGATTAGGTGAGGGTCAAAAGCGGAGACCTTGGCGGACTGATCCCAAGCTTTCTAAACTGGCTTTTGGTACGTGGAATGCTACCTCTCTGGTGGGGAAGGAGCCTGAGCTGGTGTACGAGGTTGAGAGATACTGGCTAGATATAGTCGGCCTCACCTCAACACACAGCTCCGGTTTTGGAACCAGTCTCCTGGAGAGGGGCTGGAGCTTGGCCTTTTCTGGAGTTGCCCTGGGCAAGAGGCGATGAGCAGGGGTGGGTATTCTTGTATCCCCCCACCTTGCTGCCTCTATATTGGAGTTTTCCCCGGTGGATTTCCCCGGTGATTGGGAGGAATGGCCTGCCCGATCTGAACCCGTGTGGTGTTCAGTTATTGGACTTCTGTGCTAACCACAGTTTGTCCATAACAAACACCATAACAAACACCATGTTCAAGCATAAGGTTGTCCATATGTGCACCTGGAACCAGGACACCCTAGGTCACAGGTCAATGATCGATTTTGTTATCTTGTCATCAGACCTGCGACTGTATGTCTTGGACACTCGGGTAAAGAGAGGTGCAGAGCTGTCAACTGATCACCACCTGGTGGTGAGTTGGATCCGATGGCAGGGGAGGAAGCCATTCAGACCTGGTAGACCCAAACGTATAGTGAGGGTGTGCTGGGAACATCTGGCTGAGGCCCCTATCCGGGAGGTCTTCAACTCCCACCTCCGGAAGAACTTCAACCACATTCCGAGGGAGTCTGGAGACATGGAGTCTGAATGGGCCATGTTCTCCACCTCTGTTGTTGAAGTGGCGGCCCAGAGCTGCGGCCACAAGGTCGTCGGTGCATCTCGTGGTGGCAACCCCCGAACCAAGTGGTGGACACCAGTGGTGGGGGGGGCCATTAAGCTGAAGAAGGAGTCCTATCAAGCTTGGTTGGCTTGTGGGACTCCCAAAGCAGCTGAGGTGTACCGGCAGGCCAAGCGGAGTGTAGCTCGGGTGGTTGCTGAAGCAAAAACCCGGGTATGGGAGGAGTTTGGTGAGGCCATGGAACAAGATTTTTGGTCGGCTTCGAAGAGATTCTGGCAAACTGTCCGGCGGCTCAGAAGGGGAAAGCAGCTCCCTGTCCACACTGTGTATGGTGCAGATGGGGCGCTGTTGACTTTGACTGGGGATATCGTCGGGCAGTGGAAGGAATACTTCGAGGATCTCCTCAATCTCACTGATACGCCTTCCACAGAGGAAGCAGGATTTGTGGACGAGGGGGATGACTCGCCTATCACAGGGGCTGAGGTCACCAAGGTGGTTAAAAATCTCCTTGGTGGCCAGTTCAGGCTACTTTATTGTATTAAAGGCGGAGGAAAAGTCCACAAATAAAAGTCTGGCGTGTGTCCCATTAAAATCCAGATGTTTAAAAAGCATGTTAAACAGAGTGACAGTGGCATCCTCCACTCCTCTGTGAGGCCTATAGGCAAACTGCAGAGGATCCAATGCATGCTCAGTCTGCTTTAGGACCTCACATCTGACCAGTTTTTCAAAAATTTTCATTAAAATTGAAGTCAAAGCAACTGCTCTAAAGTCGTTTACCGTTTTAGGACAGCTGGATTTTGGAACGGGAACAACCACGGCTTCTTTCCAGATCTTAGGCACATGTTGTGTCTGTAAGGACTTATTGAAAATGTAATGAAATATAGGACTCAGTTCATGTGCACAGGACTTTACCAAGCGCCCACATATATTATCAGGGCCCTGACTTTTGTTCACTTTTACAGCGCAGAACTCCCTTTTAACATCCTGCACCTCAATATTAAAGTGCTGATTGTCTTTGAGTTTCTGTTTCAAATCTTGGGTTTCTGTGCTAAAATCAAAGGAGTCAAAACGACCATAAAAACAGTTAAGAGCATTAGCCAGCTCTGTGTCTGAATTAAAACCATCTAAAAACACACGATTACTGCGCTCTGTGCTCTGAAGGTCTGCAATAGTTTTCATACTGGCCCAGGCTGAACCAAGTTTCTTTGTTGCCATCTTGCTTTCCAACTCTGATTTATAATTCTGTTTTGCTCTTAAAATTTCGGCCTTCAGCTCCTTTGTGGCAACCTGTAGCTCAGAAACAGACCCCTGTTTAAAGGCAAGTGCTTTCCTCTGTAAGCAGGATTTAACTGATTTTGTAACCCATGGCTTGTTGTTGGGATATATTTTGTCACGTTTACGTGGAACAATCTTATTTTTACAGATAGCCATGTATGAGCATGTGATGTCCACCAAAGAGTCCAAATCATCCCCGCAGGCCAGTGTGAACATCTCCCAGTCTGTACAGTCAAAGCATTCCTGGAGGCTGTGCACTGAATCTTCTGTCCACACATCAGTGTCTCTCGTCTTCACCTTGCCTCTTCTGAGAGCAGTTTTATATGTGGGCAGCAAATGTACACAGTTGTGATCTGAGGATCCTACAGGAGGAAGGGGGAGTGATTTATAGGCCCTCTCTATGGATCCATAGCACAGGTCCAATGTCTTTTTTCGCCTGGTTGGGCAGGAGACATACTGATAAAAGTTTTTAAGTGTCTTCTTTAAAGAAACATGGTTAAAATCCCCAAGAATGAAGTTTGGCGCCTCTGGAGAAATTGATTGCAGCTGCTGGATCACATCAAAGATAGTGCTGGAGGCGGAGTCAGCGTCTGCCCTCGGGTGAATGTACACAGTTGTGATGAAAAGTTGGGGGAACTCGCGAGGCAAATAAAAGGGGCGTAGTGACACAGATAGCAGCTCCACATCGGGTGTACAGATGCGCTCTCTGACCGTGACAGATGTGCAGTACTGCTTATTAATATATAAACATACGCCGCCCCCCTGATGCTTCCCCGTTACCTCTTCCTGCCGATTCGAGCGCAGCGGGGCTCCAAAGCCGTCAATCCACAGGTCTGCGTCTCAGTCATGCGCATTAAGCCAAGTCTCGGTATAAGCCATGACACAGCAGTTCTTAAAGTCCTTCTGGTAGCGTGCATTCCCTTGAATTTCATCCACCTTGTTTCTCAGAGACTGTACGTTCCCAAAAATCATCAAAGGAAGAGGAATGTTACCAAACTGACGTCTTCTCAGGCGCAATTTCACACCTCCATGCCTTCCGCGCTTCCTTCTGCCATCTCTCCCGTCTCTCTTTTCACTGCTATGTCCGTCTCTCAAAATAAAGTCCGGCAGTTGCGGCTTAGGCTCAATCACAGCCGCTGCATCAACCGTGTTTAAATGCAGCAACATGTCCCTGGAATAATGTATCCTGCCCGCCATGATGCCGAAAGCGTTTACCTCATAGACAAAGAGCCGGAGGAAAAAGTAGCAGCAGTGCAAGAAAGGGAAGGAAGTCCATGTTGTTGGAACCAGGGAGCTCTTCGCCATATAGTCCACAAACACTCCAGGGCAGAAACGACACAGAGGATTTTGTAAAAACATATAAAAGTACATAAAAACAGACACACAGATGACAAACTTTTTTTAACTTTTTTTTTTTTTTTATTTCCCCTGAGTACCTCAAGGCCCTGGATGTTGTTGGGCTGTCATGGTTGACACGCTTCTGCAACATTGCGTGGAGGTCGGGGGCAGTGCCTTTGGCATGGCAAACCGGGGTGGTGGTTCATCTTTTCAAAAAAGGGGACCGGAAGGTGTGCTCTAACTTTAGAGGGATCACACTCCTCAGCCTCCCTGGGAAGGTCTATGCCAAGGTACTGGAGAGGAGAGTCCGGCCGTTGGTTGAACCTCGGATTCAGGAGGAGCAATGTGGTTTTCGTCCTGGCCGTGGCACATCAGACCAGCTCTTTAGCCTCTCGAGAATTCTTGAGGGTTCGTGGGAGTTTGCCCAACCAGCTTACATGTGTTTTGTGGACTTGGAGAAGGCATTTGACTACGTCCCTCATGGTTTTTTGTGGGGGGTGCTTCGGGAGTATGGGGTATCGGGCTTGTTGTTACGAGCTATTCGGTCTCTGTACGACCGTTGTGAGAGTTTGATTCGTATTGCCAACACTCAGTCGGACTCATTCCCAGTGAGAGTTGGACTCCGCCAGGGCTGCCCTTTGTCACCGATCCTGTTCATAATTTTTATGGACAGGATTTCTAGGCGCAGCCAGGGAATGGAGGGTGTCATGCTTGGTAACCACAGGATCTCATCTCTGTTGTTTGCAGATGATGTTGTCCTGTTGGCTTCATCCAGCAATGACCTACAGCTCTTGCTGGGATGGTTTGCTGCTGAGTGTGAAGCGGCTGGAAAGAGAATCAGCACCTCCAAGTCCGAGTCCATGGTCTTCAGCCAGAAAAAGGTGGATTGTCCTCTCTGGGTTGGGGACAGAGTCCCTTCACGAGTGAGGGGAAAATGGAGTGAGAGATTGACAGACGGATCGGAGCAGCATCTGCAGTGATGCGGATGTTGTACCGGTCTGTTGTGGTGAGGAGGGAGCTTAGTTCTAAGGCAAAGCTGTCGATTTACCAGTCAATCTACGTTCCTACTCTCACCTATGGTCACGAGCTTCGGGCAATGACTGAAAGAACGAGATCGCGGATACAGGCGGCTGAAATGAGCTTTCTCCGTAGGATTGCTGGACTCACCCTCAGAGATAGGGTGAGGAGCTCAGTTATCCAGGAGAGGCTCAGAGTAGAACCGCTGCTCCTCCACATTGAAAGGAGTCAGTTGAGGTGGTTTGGGCATCTGATTAGGATGCCTCCTGGATGCCTCCCACTTGAAGTGTTTTGGGCACGTCCCACTGGGAGGAGACCCCAGGGCAGACCCAGGACTCGGTGGAGAGACTATGTTTCCCAGCTGGTCTGGGAACGCCTTGGTATCCTCTCTGAAGAGCCGGAGCAGGTGGCTGGGGAGAGGGAAGTCTGGGCTTCTCTGCTTGAACTGCTGCCTCTGCGACCCGGACCTCCGGAAAAGCGGTAGAAGATGGATGGATGGATGGATGGATGGATAAGAATCACGTTTCAGACTGTTCACAGGTAATTTCTCGACATACCAACGCCTGTGCAATTGTCATATGCTCCAACAAAGTCACACAAGCTGATTTTAAGAAGTTCTGCTGACTGGATTGTGCTAAAATCTTGTTTTTCTAATGCATTGGTGTGTATGGCGTAGCCATAGCAACATGAAACTTTTCACTCCTGAGGACCCAGATCGCTGCCAGAGGTCACATGACTGCCAAACCTGAATTCCCCAGTAATCGCACTTTGGTGTTTCATTTGCTGTGTGTCATTCCGTCTCAGAGGTGTTCTCATAACCGTTAATTACTCACCGTTATTTAGTCTCAACTCTATCAGTGGCCTCTTGTAGTGTTGGGGCATAGGCACATGTGACAGTAGCGTACTGGTTACTAACGAGAGCGTGTCACGTCATCATCAGACGTTCATCTCATCACGTTTATTAAAAAAACATGATGCTAGACAATGCTAGATGCTAAACAAGCTAGACAGTTCTTGTCTAGCTTGAAAAGACCGACAGCTGCAGTTACTATTTTCATTGACACCGCCCCCTCTCTCGTGTAATATTGTGGATAGGGGTTGGATTGAATAAGTTTACACACTTCCTCCCACTCCTTTTTGGGCATTTAAATAAGAGGCTTGTATACTTTGACTGTCATCCTTAAATATTAATTTATGGTTGATATAATTTGATATGTTTTTTAAAATGTATATACTTTTGTTTATTCATTCCTTATTTGCATATCTGAAATAAACTTCTTTGAACTTGTTTGAAAATATTGCTTAATTGTATGTTTGCTAGAGTTTTTTTTGGGAAAATTTGTCTTTTTTTTCCCCCATACATTTTTATTTTTGTTCTTGCGATTTTTTTTCTCATAAATTAGATTTTTTTCCGCATGATAAATCTGTTCGTCCTCAGACATTTAAGATTTTTATCCCCCAAATCTTTTTTGACCTTATAAATATTTTTTGTTTTTGTTTAGTAAACTACGGGGTGGGGGTGGGAGGGCTGAAAAGTTCACAGAAGTCCAATTTGACCAAATGGGGTTTATTTTTCAGCACGGTCTTCCCGTCGGTTCACACACTCCTTCCATCGGTGTTGCAGCGCTTGGATCCCTGTGGTTGAAAAATAAACCACTTTTGGTCAAATTTGACCTATGCACTTTTCAGCCCCCCCCCCCCCCCCATAGCTTTCCCTCCCTCTTTTAAGTTTGTAAGTTGAAAAAAAAAATACTGACCAAAATACAAGTTCTGATAAATTCTCAATTTCTGAACAAAATAATGTATTCATTATGGATATTCGTTAAATAGTCAGATAATCAGCTTCCCTCATTGTCCAATTTCTGTAATTGTAAATTAACAATGCTCCAAAATTTGAAAAAAAACCCCAAAACACCTCACAAATTTTGAAGAAAAACAACAGCAGATTCTTATGAAAAATATAAAAATGTCACATCTATATTAATAGATTAGCAAATTTACAGTGTAGAATTCCAAACTATAGAAGGAAATTGAAAATGCATGTGGGGAAAAAAGTCTGCACACACACACACACACACACACACACACACACACACACACACACACACACACACACACACACACACACACACACACACACATTTAGTACAAGTATAAGTCAGATTTGTCAGAGAAGTCATTTGTTTGGGACAGAAGATGAAAAGTTCATCCAATGAGGGAGAAGAAAGACAGTCGAAGAATATTCAGATCTTCACTCTGGATTACTACTAAATGTTCAGAACCCCGACTGTTATTTGGGACATCCCATACTCAGAGTCCAGGGTTTTCTGTTCTCATAAATGCATATTTCCTTTCTTATGTCTTCTTTCTGATTATTTTTTAATCAGCAGCAGAGTTTAAAATGTAAATGACAGCGAGACGAAGACAATAGTGTGAGGGAGGAGGATGGAGGGAGCTGGCTAACGGTCTGTCTCTCCCTGTTTGCATCCCCTCCTGGAGGCACAAATGTCAGCTTTGAGCAGTTTGTGGACTCCCCACTAAGCTCTTGGCCCACTCCGATCCAGACTGGTTCTATCTTCTGGACTCTTGGCTCGGCGCGCCGGAGCCGCCGCCATCAATGTGTCATTCAAATGCCACGGTCGTCACAGCCATGGCGTACCGCTCTGATGGTGGATATCAGGGTGACTGTTTGGTGTTCGCACTCCACTCCGGCGCTAAAAGAGTCCCCTCCGCCGATTTTAGACGGATCTGAATGCGTCCGTACCTGAGTCACTTGAGATCTCAGATCAGACATATGGATTGTGACGTCTCATTTTGGCTGATTTCACCAAAAATCCTTAATCTTTGTCAGATTCCCTCGTGGTTCATAAACATCTGTTGTTTGATAAAATTAAGAATGTTACATTTTTTTAAATTTTATTTTACAATAATTGCCTATATAGCTTCAATAATTGCATTTCATTTGATTAATTTTCCATCCACGTATGTACATACCAACACAATAGACCTTCAACAATCGACAACATTAGCATTGTACAAAAATTAACTCAATCAAGACTTACACACTTTTCCAAAGTATTAACAAGACAATTCATATATTACTCGTACTCATAACGACCAGGTAGTCCATCTTTGTATATTTTCTTAAAATGTGAAAAATGAGAACAAGCTTTTAACTCATTTTCTAATTATTTAACTCCAATTTTGTTTAAGTGTTGTATGTGCAAACTGAACTCTAAGCTCAAAATTTCTAATGCAAACTCCATCACCTGTTTACATTTTCTGCAAATTTTGAGGCAACAATTAGCTTTTAGCACTAAACATGAGATTTCAATCCAACTAAATCTTTAAATTTCATTATCCTCAACTGTATAAACAGTCTGGGTATTTTGCAACACCTCCACACAATAGTTGAAATATGGACGGAGTGTATGGCACAGTACACAAAATGTACTGCAGTTTGTTTTAAACAGTAACACCTTTGCACAATTTAGACTTTATATCACATATATGTTTTTACGAGAAAAGTTATGATCCAGCATTACACCCAAAAATGTATTTTCATACACCCTCTACAAAGTAAATCCATCAAAAATAATAATTGAATAGGATCAGCATTTAGTCTTTTTCAAATTTTGTGATCAATATTTACATCAATTCAAACTCATTTGACATAGTAATCATATTTTTTCTAAATGGTCAGCAGTATAAAACAAATTATTATATCTATAATTATTTTCCCATTAACCTTTTTAGCTACATTTTGATTTTGCACTTAAGATTTTAATTAATTTGATAGTCTTTTCCTCATAAGTCATTGGCTTTTTTCCTGCTTATTTTCAGGTAATTAAAAAAAAATCCTTATAGTTTTGTTTTTTTTAAATGTCCACTTATAAATGTGTTTTTCAGTGTAATGTGTCATTTTTCCTGATGAGTGATGATGCCCCTTTATGATTTCATGACATCCAGCTCTTAAGACTTCAATTAACCATTTCACTCATTAGTTAAACTGTACATTATTTTCTCAATTAACTCTTGAGGGAAATTTTGGTTTTGCACTTGTAAATATGTAAGTTTTTAATGAATTTTTGTTTTATTTTACTCATAATTTCCTTTGTTGCAAATTTCCTCTTAAATTTCTGTCTTTTCTCTCATATTTTTCTTTGTCTCTCTCTCACTTTTTCGAATCACTACATGATCTCTCCTCATTTCATCAAAAATCCTTGGTTATTGTCAGATTTGTTGTTTCTAATCTGGCTCCTCTGACTGTATTTAAACACGCTCCCACTGCACATTTTATATTTTTATTGTCCTCATGTGAAGTGATGTTGCACGTTTCTGATTTCATGACAAATAGTTGTTAAGGCTTCAATTAACAACTATTTTCATCATTAATTAAACTGCTCATTATTTTCTCAATTAAGTCTCAATAAATAAACGTCAGAGTAAAAAAAAAAAAGAATCTTCATCAGCCAGAGATGAACAACACAAAGATGTTTAATTTAGTGCTGCTGAAGACAAAGAAAAAACTCTTCTTGTTTAGAAAATACTGAAGTTATTTATCTGACTTTAATTAATCGACCAGGGCGTGATTTTTGTTTATTTTCATTCACTTCTTGATAAATTGAAACTCTCTTTTGCATTGATGCCTTGCAACATGATGTAAACTAAATATACAATCTTACATACAGTGTACGCTATCAGTGCTGCAATATACTGCAAGACATACAGTACATACAGTACCTAATTATATAATACAACAAGCATACTTTCAAAGACTGCAAACTAATACAGTATATTTATGTTCTAACCTCACTCACCCTTTGTTAAATGTGTCTTTATCAGTGACCTGAAACATTTAACGGTCCCATTTATTGCCTTTTTGTGGATTAATTTAAAATTCTAACATCATCGAGAACATACAGTATGTCTGTATTTTGATAAACAAAGAATCATTTCTGCATCGTTTTACTTGAGATCCAGGAAGCCACTGTGTGAGCTCTCACAGAAAATCCTGTGTTTTAGGCAGTAGGCAATTTATTATTTTTGAACAAGGGGGATTGGGGGGTATTCCCAAATTTAGCATTAGGTACAAACGGATAAATGTAAATTAGGTGCACATTTGCAACAATACAACATTAAAATATCATTTAAAAAAATCACGTCTACAAGGGAAAAAATTGCAGAATTACAGGTAAAAGTTTCACATTTTTGAGAAAAAAGTTGCAAATTTATAGAAAAAAAGTTGTAAATTTATAGGAAAAAAGTTGAAAAATTACAAGAAAAAAATTGAACATTTTTGAGGAAAAAATAGTAAATTTATAAGAAAAAGTTTGCAAATTTATAGGAAAATGTTGCAAATTTTTGAGAAAAAAGTTGCAAATTTACAAGATCCTCATGGATCGTCATAGATCCTCATGGATCGTCACCTTATCGTGGTGGGGGGGGTTTGCGTGCCCCAGTGATCCCTGGAGCTATGTTGTCTGGGGCAATTTGCCTCTGATAGGGTCACCCAAGACAAACTGGTCCTGGGTGAAGGGCCACACTAAGAACGATCCAACAGACTCTCATGATAAATTCTATATCAAGGATTCAGTGTACCCCGCCCGGTATGGGGTTACCGGAGCCCCACCCTGGAGCCAGGCCTGGGGGAGGGGCTCGAAGGCTAGCGTCTGGTGGCTGGGTTTCCACCCATGGGACCCGGCCGGGCTCAGCCCGAAGGAGTTACATGGGTCCGCCCTCCAGTGGGCTCACCACCTGCAGGAGGGATCATGGAGGTCCGGTGCTATGTGGATTAGGTGGCGGTCAAAGGGGGAGACCTTGGCAGACTGATCCCAAGCTTTCTAAACTGGCTTTTGGTACGTGGAATGTTACCTCTCTGGTGGGGAAGGAGCCTGAGCTGGTGTACGAGGTTGAGAAATACTGGCTAGATATAGTTGGCCTCACCTCAACACACAGCTCCAGTTCTGGAACCAGTCTCCTGGAGAGGGGCTGGAGCTTGGCCTTTTTTGGAGTTGCCCCGGGCGACAGGCGACGAGCAGGGGTGGGTATTCTTGTATCCCCCCACCTTGCTGCCTCTATATTGGAGTTTTTCCTGGTGGACGAAAGGGCTGCTTCCCTGCGCCTTCGAGTTGGGAAACGGGTCCTGACCATCATTTGTGCCTATGCACCAAATGATGTTTCAGAGTACCCACCCTTTTTGGAGTCTGTGACTGGGGTGCTGGAGGGTGCTCCTCTTGGAGACTCCATTGTCCTACTGGGGGACTTCAATGCGCACGTGGGCAACGACAGTGAAACCTGGAGGGGGGTGATTGGGAGGAACGGCCTGCCCGATCTGAACCCGAGTGGTGTTCAGTTATTGGACTTCTGTGCTAACCACAGTTTGTCCATAACGAACACCATGTTCAAGCATAAGGGTGTCCATATGTGCACCTGGCACCAGGACACCCTAGGTCGCAGGTCAATGATCGATTTTGTTATCGTGTCATCAGACCTGCAACAGTATGTCTTGGACACCTGGGTAAAGAGAGGTGCAGAGCTGTCAACTGATCACCACCTGGTGGTGAGTTGGATCCGATGGCAGGGGAGGAAGCCATTCAGACCTGGTAGACCCAAACATATAGTGAGGGTGTGCTGGGAACGTCTGGCTGAGGCCCCTGTCCGGGAGGTCTTCAACTCCCACCTCCGGAAGAACTTCAACCACATTCCGAGGGAGTCTGGAGACATGGAGTCTGAATGGGCCATGTCCTCCACCTCTGTTGTTGAAGCGGCAGCCCAGAGCTGCGGCTGCAAGGTGGTCGGTGCATCTCGTGGTGGCAACCCCGGAACCAAGTGGTGGACACCAGTGGTGAGGGGGGCCATTAAGCTGAAGAAGGAGTCCTATCAAGCTTGGTTGGCTTGTGGGACTCCCAAAGCAGCTGAGGTGTACCGGCAGGCCAAGCGGAGTGCAGCTCGGGTGGTTGCTGAAGCAAAAACCCGGGTATGGGAGGAGTTCGGTGAGGCCATGGAACAAGATTTTCGGTCGGCCTCGAAGAGATTCTGGCAAACTGTCCGGCGGCTCAGGAGGGGAAAGCAGCTCCCTGTCCACACTGTGTATGGTGTGGATGGGACACTGTTGACTTTGACTGGGGATATCGTCGGGCAGTGGAAGGAATACTTCGAGGATCTCCTCAATCAATTCAATTCAATTCAGCTTTATTTATAATGCGCCACATCACAACAAAAGCCGTCTCGTGGCGCCACAGTGCAGAAAAAACAAAACAAAAAAACAACCCCCCCCCCCCCACACACACAGTCACAGAAAGACCCAGCAATCAGATGATCCCCTATGAGCAAGCACTAAGCGACAGTGGAGAGGAAAAACTCCCATTTGGAAGGAAGAAACCTCTAGCAGAACCAGGCTCAGGGAGGGGCAGTCGTCTGCTGTGACTGGCTGGGGATGAGGGGATAGGGAGGATGGAAAGGACAGACATAAAAAACATAGCAGTAAGATGCCAAGTACAATATTGGAGGTCAACCAGCAGTATGGATCACATAACAGTAGAACAAGAGTGGGGTTAAAAGACACAAAAACCTCCTTAAACGAAAGCTATATTAAAAAGGAAAGATTTTACCCTGTTCTTAAAAACAGAGACCGAGTCTGACTCCCGGACCCAGAGTGGTAACTGGTTCCAGAAAGAAGGAGCTTGGTAGCAGAAGGCTCTGCCTCCCATCGTACTTTTGGAGATTCTGGGTACCACAAGTAAGCCAGAATTTTGGGAGCATAATGCTCTATTAGGATGGTAAGGTAATATCAGATCTTTTATATATTGGGGGGCCAGATTGTTAAGAGCTTTGAAAGTAAGAAGAAGGATTTTAAACTTGATTCTGAATTCAATGGGAAGCCAATGGAGGGAGGACAGAACCGGGGAAATATGATCTCTTTTTCTACAACCAGTTAAAACTCTAGCAGCAGCATTTTGAATCAGCTGAAGATTTTTCAAAGATACTTTAGGACAACCAGAGAGTAGCGAATTACAGTAATCTAATCGTGAACTGACAAAGGCGTGAATCAGTTTCTCAGCATCACCCAGAGACAAGATACTCCTGATCTTGGCAATATTGCGGAGATGATATAAGGCGGTCCTAGAAACAGTTTTAATATGTGAATTAAAGGACAAATCCTGGTCAAAAATCACTCCAAGGTTCCTCACACAACTGTTCAGAGTGAGAGTGGCCGCATCTAAATTAAGGGCATAGTCTGAAAAGGAATGTCTAAGATGTTTTGGGCCAACAACAATGACTTCAGTCTTATCAGAGTTCAATAGTAAAAAATTACAAGTCATCCAAGCTTTGATGTCCTTAAGACAGGCATCTAACCTGGCCAACTGATCACAATCACCGGGCTTCATTGACAGGTATAGTTGTGTGTCATCTGTGTAACAGTGAAAATGAATACAGTGCTTTCTGATGATATTGCCCAACGGGAGCATATATAGACTAAAAAGAGTAGGGCCCAACACAGATCCCTGTGGAACTCCGTGACTGAGCTTAGAGCTGGAAGAAAATCCATCATTGACATGGACAAACTGAACTCTATCAGACAAATAAGATCTAAACCACTGCAACGGGGTTCCACTGAGTCCAACAAAGTGTTCCAATCTATCAAGTAGAATGGCATGATCGGTAGTGTCAAAGGCTGCACTGAGATCTAAAAGAACAAGAACAGAGACAAGTCCATTATCAGATGCAGCCAGGAGGTCATTAGAGACCTTCACTAAGGCAGTTTCAGTGCTGTGATGACCTCTGAACCCAGATTGAAACACCTCAAACAAACCAACTCCCTGCAAATGGTCAGATAATTGCACAGCAACAACGCTTTCCAAGATTTTAGAAATGAAAGGCAAATTAGAGATTGGTCGATAATTGGCCAAAACTCCAGGATTGAGCGTTGGTTTTTTAAGTAAAGGTTTAATTACAGCAGTTTTAAAAGCCAGTGGAACATAACCCAGAGTTAAAGAAGAATTAATGATAAGAAGAATACGGCTACCAATAATTGGAAAAATAATTTTAAATAACCTGGAAGGAATAGGGTCCAGAAGGCAAGATGAAGGCTTAGACGAGGAAATTATTTTATCCAACTCTAAGAGGTCGATTGGAGTAAACATATCTAAGCAGATATCAATTGAGGGAGTTGCAGTAGTTAATGTACTAGAGTTTACGGTAGGAGGAATCTGACTGATTTCATCTCTAATAGATAGAATTTTAAGATTGAAATAGTTCAGAAAGTCCTGACTAGAAAGCTCAGGGGGGATGCGAGGATTGACTGAGTCGTGGCTCTTTGTAAGCCTGGCTATAGTGTTGAAGAGAAACCTGGGGTTATTCTTGTTTGCTTCTATTAATGCAGAATAATAGCTTGATCTAGCTTTTTTAAGAGATTTTTTATAGATTAAGAGATAATTTCTCCACACCAAGTAGAATACATCTGAATTAGTTGAGGGCCATTTTCTTTCCAATTGACAAGTTTTCTGTTTTAAGCCATGAGTTTCTGAGTTAAACCAAGGGGTAAGAAATCTCTGGTTAGACTTTTTCTTTTTTAAAGGGGCTACCAAATCTAGAGTCCAATGCAGAGAGGCAGTAACACCATCAACCATGCTATCAATCACAAATGGAGCAGACTCTCCATCACTTATTTCAGGTGTTTCTGTTGTGTTGACCCATGGCATAGAGGATACAATCAGACTGATATGCCTTCCACAGAGGAAGCAGGGTTTGGGGACGAGGGGGATGACTCGCCTATCACAGGGGCTGAGGTCGCCAAGGTGGTTAAAAATCTCCTTGTTGGCTGGGCCCCGGGGGTGGATGAGATTCGCCCTGAGTACCTCAAGGCCCTGGATGTTGTTGGGCTGTCATGGTTGACCCGCTTCTGCAACATTGCGTGGAGGTCGGGGGCAGTGCCTTTGGCATGGCAAACCAGGGTGGTGGTTCCTCTCTTCAAAAAAGGGGACTGGAGGGTGTGCTCCAACTTTAGAAGGCTCACACTCCTCAGCCTCCCTGGGAAGGTCTATGCCAAGGTACTGGAGAGGAGAGTCCGGCCGTTTGTCGAACCTCAGATTCAGGAGGAGCAATATGGTTTTCGTCCTGGCCGTGGCACATCGGACCGGCTCTTTACTCTCTCGAGAATTCTTGAGGGTTCGTGGGAGTTTGCCCAACCAGTTTACATGTGTTTTGTGGACTTGGAGAAGGCATTTGATCACGTCCCTCGTGGTTTTTTGTGGGGGGTGCTTCGGGAGTATGGGGTATAGGGCTTGTTGTTACGAGCTATTCGGTCTCTGTACGACCGTTGTGAGAGTTTGGTTCATATTGCCAACACTCGGTCGGAGTCATTCCCAGTGAGAGGTGGACTCCGCCAGGGCTGCCCTTTGTCACCGATCCTATTCATAATTTTTATGGACAGGATTTCTAGGCGCAGCCAGGGAATGGAGGGTGTCATGCTTGGTGACCACAGGATCTCATCTCTGTTGTTTGCAGATGATGTTGTCCTGTTGGCTTCATCCAGCAATGACCTACAGCTCTTGCTGGGATGGTTTGCCGCTGAGTGTGAAGCGGCTGGGATGAGAATCAGCACCTCCGAGTCCATGGTCCTCAGCCGGAAAAAGGTGGATTGTCCTCTCTGGGTTGGGGACAGGCTCCTGCCCCAAGTGGAGGAGTTTAAGTATCTTGGGGTCTTGTTCACGAGCGAGGGGAAAATGGAGCGAGAGATTGACAGACGGATTGGAGCAGCATCTGCAGTGATGCGGACGTTGTACCGGTCTGTTGTGGTGAGGAGGGAGCTTAGTTCTAAGGCAAAGCTGTCAGTTTACCAGTCAATCTATGTTCCTACTCTCACCTATGGTCACGAGCTTTGGGTAATGACCAAAAGAACAAGATCGCGGATACAAGCGGCTGAAATGAGCTTTCTCCGTAGGATTGCTGGACTCACCCCCAGAGATAGGGTGAGGAGCTCAGTCATCCGGGAGAGGCTCAGAGTAGAACCGCTGCTCCTCCACATTGAAAGGAGCCAGTTGAGGTGGTATGGGCATCTGATTAGGATCCCTCCTGGACGCCTCCCACTTGAGGTGTTTCAGGCACGTCCCACTGGAAGGAGACCCCGGGGCAGACCCAGGACTCGGTGGAGAGACTATGTCTCCCAGCTGGTCTGGGAACGCCTTGGTATCCTCTCTGAAGAGCCGGAGCAGGTGGCTGGGGAGAGGGAAGTCTGGTCTTCTCTGCTTGAACTGCTGCCTCTGTGACCCGGACCTCCGGAAAAGCGGTAGAAGATGGATGGATGCATGCATTTACAAGAAAAAAAAAGCTGAAAATTTACAAGAAAAACACTACAAATTTTTGAAAAAAAAGTTGTAAATTTATAGAAAAAAAGTTTAAAATTTTGAGAAAAAGTTGCAGCTTTATAGGAAAAATTGCATATTGTTGAGAAAAAAGTTGCAGATTTACTGGGAAAAAGTTTCATTCAGTTATGTAACATGAAAAAAGAGGGTTATGATGATATTGGGGGGACAATTGTCTTTGTCTGGTTGGGGGAGGGGAATGTCCCCCCTGTCCCCCCCATGATTTACACCTATGAATGGGGATGGGGGGATGGTATGTTATCAAGGGGGGTGATATTGGGTCATTTTGGTAACAAGGGGGGTGACATCCCACCTCATCCCCCTTGAAATCACCTACTGGTTTTAGGTTTCCTCTGTGTTATTCATGAGCCCTTGATCTGACTGGGTAAAAAGTTTGTGATTGACATGTGGCAAAACCAATCACACATGAGGAGGCATACTGCAACCTACAGCAGGGCCAGAAATTTGACTGTTCACCGAGTGGTATGTAAACAGACCAAGGACATACTGATAAGAAGCACCAAATTTGACCTGATGAAGAGTTTAGAGAAAATCTTGCTGTGCTCGTGTGCCTTCCAGAGGCTTGTATTGCATGACTAGATATACTGAAATTTCATTCAGACCCTCTCCAATCATGGCTGTTTATGGCATTGTACACAGTGGTATCCTTAATAATAAGCTTTTTGATAAAAAAAACCCTAACTTATTTTTTCCAGGGTTTTGAAATGAATCTGTAGTAAAATGACCAGAACAGAGCAATAAGTTTTGGCTAAGATCCTCTGGAACATATGTAGAAAGAAATTTTTGCCACTTTTCTCTTATGGTGCATTCAGTCCAAACGTGAAGCGAATTTTTCATGCAGTGCAAATCAGAATCAGAATCAGATTTATTGCCATTGTTCATGTAGTACACAAACTAGGAATTTGTCTCGGTGCAATGCTGCAACATTAAACATGATAAAATAAAAGAAATAAACTATACATGCAATAAAGTGTAGAATAAGAGTGAGTAATACTGGTCAGCAGTTAAAATATATTAGCGAGCAGCAGATAATGTGGAGAACCATATAGTGCAGTCGGTAATGCAGGAAGAAAACAGTGATGATTGACATGAGTCTGGTTGAGCTGCTGTACATAGTGCACGAGAGTCAATAAGTCACTTAGTGTTCAGCAGTCTGATGGCAGAGGGGAAGAAGCTGTTCATGTGACGGGAGGTTTTAGTCTGGATGGACCGAAGTCTTCTACCTGAGGGGAGGGGGGCAAACAGTACGTGACCAGGGTGTGAGGGATCGGCTATGATCCGGCCAGCACGCCTCCGGGTCCTGGAGATGTACAGATCCTGGAGAGATGGGAGCTTGCAGCCGATCACCTTCTCAGCAGTGCGCACGACGCGCTGCAGCCTTAGTCTGTCCCTGGCAGTGGCTCCTGCGTACCACACGGTTATGGAGGTAGTGAGGATGGACTCGATGATGGCTGTGTAGAACTGCACTAACATCTTGGTGGGTAGCTTGAGCTTCCTCAGCTGCCGCAGGAAGAACATCCTCTGCTGGGCCTTTTTGATGAGGGAGCTGATGGTCGGCTCCCACTTGAGGTCCCTGGTGATGGTGGTGCCTAGGAAGCGGAAGGAATCAGCAGTGGTGATGGGAGAGCCTGTGAGGGTGAGGGGGTGCAGAGGGGTTGTGACTTTCCTGAAGTCCACAATCATCTCCACTGTCTTCAGAGCGTTCAGCTGCAGGTTGTTGTTGTTGCACCAGGACGCCAGCTGGGCCACCTCTCTCCTGTAGGCGGACTCGTCGCCGTTGGAGATGAGCCCGATGAGGGTGGTGTTGTCCACAAACTTGATCAACTTGACAGACTGGTGGCTGGAGGTGCAAGAGTTGGTATAAAGGGAGAAGAGTAGGGGGGAAAGTACACAGCCCTGGGGTGATCCGGTGCTGATGCTAGCAGAGTCTGAGACAGTCTTTCCCAGCCGCACATGCTGCCTCAAATACCTGTAAAGTTAATGTAAACATGCAAAAAAATGCAAATTCGCCATTCAAATTGGTCGTGATAGCTAATCAGCCTTGAGGTTAGATGTACTTTATGATAGATGTAATTTATTGATCCCAATGCAAGTTAGGTAAATTGACATCAAACTGGGGATTCTAAATTGTTCTTAGGTATGCCTGTGAGAGTGAATGGTTGTCTGTCATTCTTTGTTGGCCCTGTGATGGACTGGCGATCTGTTCAGGGTGTACCCTGCCTCTCGCCCAAAGATGCTGGGATAGGCTCCAGTCCCCCCGCGACCCGAAAAGGATTAAGCGGAAGAAGATGGATGGATGAATGGAAACTGGGAAATTGCAGACCTGAAAGGACACGGGGCTCACGGCTGGTTTATTCTCTTTTTCGCCCGGCGTTCCCACACTCATGTGTTCCTAGCAGGCTATTCTCTCTACCTGTGGACGTTGAGCCCGTTCTCTTCCTGCGCCTCCTTCATCCTGTTATATGTAAATGTGGTGGATATTGTTCGTGTTTATGTTAATAAATGTGCAATACTCACAGCGAGCGTTTGGTGTCCTTCATTGCCCTTGAAAAGGGCGATTTATGACAGAAGGACACGACCGTGTATGGACACCAGCTGCTGTGGTTTTTTTTTTTTTTTTTTCCTTTTTCTGTAATTACTTCTCCCCTTTTTCTCTTCACCTATTTTTGTGCGAGCACTCAATATGCCATCAGCTTGCTGGGGTTCCGCCATCCGAGGGAGGTCAGTAGTCGGGGGCCCCACTATGGATGAACAATGGGTGGCGGAGTCCATACAGAGTTTTGTGGACGCTACGCTCGCCTCCCGTTCATTCAAGGAGGTGCGGAGGCATGTGGACTCAGCAGTAATGATTGTGGAGGCACACCCCGGCTTATGGAACTTCCCCAGGTATGCTGGCCTCCTGTACTTTGTCTCCACCTCCTAAGAGACCTACCATATGCACCAAGGTCGGAGCTTATGAGGAAACGTCCCCAGACGCCGGTGTCTCACCAGGAGCCCGTTTCTCCTCCTCCTCATCCACCATCTGTTCCTGAGCCGACAAGAGAACGTTCCCGGGAACAGACGCACCCAGCCTCTCCCTGATACCCGGCTGTGTCACGCCAGAGAAAGTCCCCCATCCCAGCTGGGAATTCCGTCATCATCATGCCTGCAGCGCCAGCTCCTCCTGCTTCTCCATTGGTGCCCCTGCCCACTGCAGCCATTAAGCGGAAGTTGTCTGGGTTTCCTGCAGGAGCCACCATCACACCACAGGAATTCAGGCAAGTGCATTCTCATTTTTTAACAGCTTTTGATGAAATGCCTTGTCTAATTCCTGGTGGGAGAGCTCAGCAGCAGCAGCTGCATATTGTGGATGAGCTCTCTCCACCAACTGCTGCAGATTTACATGTCTCATCCTCACCAGGTACTCCTGTGTCCCCTCCTGTTTTTCCTGGGTGTCCGCTGGTCCCAAGAGAGAGCTGCTGGACAACGGAGGGGTCTGTGGCCCTGAAGGACCTCGTTCCAGCCCCCCAGCCACACCCTGGACAAGAGAAAATTGTCCCTGGAACCCTGAAGACTGAGCTGATGAGAGAGCATCCCCTGACTTCAGCAGCATGGGTCTCTGCACCAGCGGTGAGGCAGCCTCCAGCACCAGCCGCTACGCTGTGAAGTCCACCAGTGTCAGTCGCCACATCTGGAGGCTAGTCAGTGGCAGATACCAACACGCCACGGGAACTAAGGCAACTACCTCTTCAATCATATTTGAAGATGAAATGCCTTGCCTTATTCCCGGTGGAGAGACTCAGCTTCAGCAGCCCATGTTAGCTGAGTCCTCGCTGCCTGCTGCTGCCACCTGTTCTTCACCTGCCTTCCCCGTGTATCCCCCTATGTTCCCTGAGTGTCCGCTGGGTCTGGGATGGAGCCGCCGGATGACAGAGAGACCTGCAACCCTGGAAGATGCCGTTCCAGCCCTGCGGCCACAGACTGGATCAGAAGAGAACATTACCTGCGTCCTGAAACCTGAGCCGACAGGAGAGTGTCCCCTGGTTTCAACAGCACGGGAGCTGGCATCATTGGTGAGGCAACCTCCAGCTTCTGCCGCCACGTCGGGAGTTCCACCTGCGTCAGTCGCTATGTCTGGAGGGTCTTGGGCTGCATCCACCATCATGCCTGCTGATGGGGTCGTTGCTGCAGAGTCGCTGGAGTCCTGGACAGTGGTGGAGCTCGAGTCAAGGCAAGTTCTCTGTTCAGTCTCTCCATTATTAGCCTTAGAGAATTGTTGTCTTGCTTGTGGCAGAGAGAAACTGCTGCAGATGTCCTCTGCTCCTGAGTTCTCCTCGCCGGGCTCCACTGCTGCCAGTAATAGTATTCCGGTGTCCGTCTCCTCCTTCCTGTCTAAGGTGGCTGTGCTGGGAGTAGATGTCCGGGGGTGTGGATTCAAGATGCCCCAGCCTGTGTCACCGGACTCCTGGACGGCGGTGGAGCCTGAGTCCAGGCAAGTGCTCTGTTCTGTTTTAACACCTGCAGACCTAGAGAAATCGTGTCTGGCTCATGGTGAGGAGAACTGGCTGCAGATGTCCTCTGCTCCTGAACTGTCCACACTGAGCTCCACCACTGCTGGTAACTATGTTCCGGTGTTTTCTTCTTCCTCCCCATCTGAGGTGGCAAAGCTGGGGTGGAAGCGCCAGGTGAATGGATTCGAGATGTCCCAGCCAGAGTCACCGGAGTCCTGGACGGCGGTGGAGCTCAAGCTAAGGCAAGTTCTCTTCTATATCTTCACATTTTCAGTACTCGAGAAATCTTGCTTAGTTCTTGGTGAGGAGAACCAGTTGCAGCCATTGGCTGTTCCTGAATTCTCCCCAACGGGCCCCACTGATCCCGGTGGTAGTAACCCAGTGTACGTTTCTTCTCCTCTGCTTGATTCCTCGTCTGGCTCTGCTGACGGTCATCCTCCATCATCACCTGAGGTCATCGCAGGTCCCCCATCCCTGCCTGAAGTCGCCGCGGATCATCCATCCTTACCTGGGGTTGCTGTGAGTCCTCCACCTTCGCCTGAGGTCTCCGTGGGTCCCCTACCTTCGCCTGAGGTCTCCATGGGTCTCCTACCTTCGCCTGAGGTCCCTGTGGGTCCTCTACCTTCGCCTGAGGTCTCAGTGGGTTCTTCCTCTTCGCCAGAGGTCTCCGTGGGTGTTCTGCCTCCGTTCGAGGCTGCCGTGGGTGCTTCGCCTCCGTCCAAGGCCGCCATGGGTGCTTCGCCTCTGCCTCCGCCCTAGGGCTTTGAGGGTTCTCCACTGTCAGCTGAAGACATCGTGAGTTCCCCATCTTCACCGGAGGTCCCCACCGATTAGCCACTCTCTTCATCTGGTCCTCTCGCCGGGCAGCTATCCTGGTCGGTAGCCCTCTTCTCCGGGTTGCCCCGCCGGTCAGCTGACACTTTGTCTGGGCTCTTCGCTGATCACCCATCCTCCTCAGTTGGTGCCTACCCCTTTGTACCTGTGGTCAGTAAGGGGCACAAGTTTCAGCTGCTGCCCCCAGCTGGGTACGTGTCGTACCCTGCAGCCCGTTGGCTCAGGGATATGGGAAGACCACCCGACGACCTTCATCATATGCTTGGGTGGATTTGGAACTCTGGTAGGCTACCCAATAGACCACTTCCTCTGCTTGGGTGGTTCTGGGACCTGGGGAGGCCATCCAACAGGCTATGCCACCTGCTTGAGTGACTCAAGAACCCTGGAAGGCCACTGAACCTGTTCCACTGTGTAATCAGGTTGTCTTGGGGCTCTAGCAGACCACCTGAACTGTCTTAACTTTCTTTTGTTTCTTTGGCATTCTATTACCACCTGTTGTACAGTGTTGTGGGCCATGACGTTTTTTTCTTCTTTTGTTTTCAGGTTTGGTTCGGTCCCTCTGTGCCTGGGTTCCCCCTGCTCCCACCCGGGGTGGGAGGTTTTTCTTGTTAGGGGGTCTCTTTTGTGGGTGGGTCCACTTTTCTTTTTTGATGTTGCCCTGGGGTGTCTGGGACCCACCCCTTGGGGAGGGCACTGTCATGATCCTGAAGATGGATGGGGGCCGTGTTCAGTCTCCAGTTTGACTTTGGTCCTTTGTTTGTTTGTTTTGTTGTTTATTATGACCTGCTGTGTTTGGTCTCTGTTTGTTTATGAGTTGTCTGTATTCTTAGGTGTGTCCTGATAGTCCTGTCCATTTATTATGTCATTTTATATTCATGGAATTATTTGTATCTTTTGGGGTTGTGTATCTTATTCTTGTTTCATTATTTAGTTTCCGGTTTGTGCCTTTATTTTGACAACGCCCTGTGCAGCTTCCACCTGTCAAACTGTTTCGCCGGCTGCACAGCTATCACTCGTTCTAATCATTTCCACATTTTCGTGATCCACACTTGTCATTCTCTGTTTCATTGTCCCATTTACCTATTTAAGGGCACGACAGCGTTTCCACATTGTCATGTCCTACTGTTAGCCTCCTCAGAGGAATCTGCCTTTACCCTGAGTGAGTGAATTTGGTTTGTTCGCTGAGGAGATCGGGTGAGCTCCATCCAGGTAAGTTCTCTTTTCCCCTTATTTCCAGCTGTGAGCCCCGTGTCCTTTCGGGTGTGCTCTGTGCTGGATTATTCTCTTTTTTGCCTGGCGTTCCCACACGCCTTAGCCTGTGTTCCTACCAGGCTATTCTCTCTACCTGTGGACGTTGAGCGCCATTTTCCTCCTGCGCCTCCTTCATCCTGCGCCTCCTTCATCCCGTTATATGTAAATGTAATGTTGTATGTTGTTCGTATTTTTGTTAGTAAATTTGCAAAACTCACAGCAAGTGTTTGGTGTCCTTCATAGCCCTTGAAAAGGGCGATTTATGACATTAGAGATGCTTCCTTCGTGTCACTCATTGTTGTTTTACATTGCTTAAGTGCGTAGCATCTCCTCGACATGTTTGCAGACAGCTCTGGGAGGAAACAGGACTGGGTTGGATCAGTTAGGCTGTACAAGAATAGACCAGCAAGTCTATTCTTGGCGAGTATCAAGGCTGAGTTTACCATTTTGATACGTAGCAAACCCTGAAGTTACACCTGCTTCTCACAGACTGAACTGATTATAAAGGCTGTGGTTTTTTTTTTGATAAGAGAAGTGAGCTTTTTGATATTTTTTCAAGAATTACGTGACCAATAGATGCTTCAGAATGTCAAAACCTACAAAATCAGTTTTCAGTGAATGATACCCTTTAAGATCGAAATCCCAATGTCAATTTTAATTTAAAGTAGGCTCATACACACATTCTAACTGACAGATTTGTAACGATTCATTCTCACTGCAATAACTGATTTATTAGACTTATTAGATTTATTAGATTTATTACCTCCGGCCATGCGCACAGTGAAGTTATGGTCTGAGGAGGCAATGGACACTCTAAAGGGCTGTTTTGAAACCACCGCCTGGGAGCAGCTCTGCGATCCACATGGTGAGGACATTGATGGCTTCACTCACACCATCACGGACTACATCAGCTTCTGTGTGGACAACATTGTTCCCACCAAGACCATACGGTGTTGCTCAAACAACAAACCCTGGATCAACCCTGAGATAAAAACACTTCTGAAAGAGAAGAAGAGGATCTTCAGGTCGGGGAACAGGGAGATGCTGAAGTCCGTACAGAGGGAGCTGAGGAGAAAGATCAGAGAAGGCAAGGACAGCTTCAGGAAGAAGATGGAGGACAAGCTGCAACAGAGCGACATCAGCGGGGTCTGGAGAAACCTTAAAACCATCTCTGGGCTCCAGAATACCTCCCCCCAGGCCACGGGGGGCAGGGAGTGGGCGAACAATCTGAAACTGTTTTTCAATAGGTTTGACCAACCGCCCCCCCCCCGACTGCACAACAACCACTGCTGCCTCTAAAGACATCAAGTCCTGCTGCCCACTCCCCACTCCACCAACACCCCCCACTCCCAACACACAGCCCCCCAACCTGACCCTCACTAAGACCCAGGTGAGGACGGAGCTGAGGAAGATCAAGGCGAGGAAGGCGTCGGGACCGGACGGCATCAGCGCAAAGCTCCTCAAGTCCTGTGCAGACCAGCTGTGTGGGATTGTGGAGTACATCTTCAATCTGAGCCTGAAGCTGGGGAGGGTACCACAGCTGTGGAAAACATCTTGTGTGGTATCTGTTACCAAAGACTTCCCACCCCAAAGATCTGAACAGCTACAGACCAGTGGCCTTGACGTCCCACATGATGAAGACCCTGGAGAGACTGCTCCTTGCTCACCTCCACCCCCTGGTGGGACCAGCGATGGATCCACTCCAGTTCGCCTACCAGCATGGCATTGGGGTGGAGGATGCAGAGATCTTCCTCCTTCACCGTTCTCTGTCCCACCTGGAGAAGCCCGGGAATGCGGTGAGGATCATGTTCTTTGACTTCTCCAGTGCTTTCAACACCATCCAACCGATGATCCTGAAGGACAAGCTGCTGTGCGCAGGGGTGGACCAGCACCTGTCATCATGGATCCTGGACTACCTCACTAACCGGCCTCAGTTTGTGAGAACCCGGGACTGTGTGTCCGACACGATCATTGGTAGCACGGGGGCTCCCCAGGGAACGGTTTTGGCTCCCTTCCTGTTCACCCTTTATAATGCGGACTTCTCACACAACACAACACACTGCCATCTACAGAAGTTCTCTGACGACTCTGCGATCGTTGGCCTCATCTCCAGCAGAGATGAAGCTGAGTACAGAGGGCTTATCCAGGACTTCGTGGACTGGTGCCATCGTAACTGCCTCCAGATCAACGCGAGGAAAACTAAGGAGCTGGTGGTGGACTTCCGCAGGCAAGGACAACCCCTCACAGCACCAGTAAATATACAGGGAACAGACATCGAGATGGTGACATCCTATAAGTACCTCGGTGTTCATCTGAACAATAAACTAGACTGGTCACACAATACTGACGCACTCTACAAGAAGGG